>JAOSBP010000204.1:26988394-27004778 GCA_027563825.1 Erythroxylum mucronatum
TATAATCTCTTACAATAACATATGCAAAATATTAGTCATAATTCATGATAAAATTAAATTAGATAAATAATTATCAAAACTAATAGTTTTGATAAAATCTAAATATTACAAAATATTGTATGAATATTATTTAAATTAAAATAAATATTAAATAATAATTATAAAGTAAAGTTCTTATAAGTCACTTGTAAATGTTGAATCAGAATTAATGAGAATTTCTTTTTTAAAGACTTTTTGCATATTTTAGACTTAACCTTTAAATTTTTATTTAATTTTTAAATTCAAACTTAATTCATAAACTAATTCCTTAAATCTAAATCTTTTAATTTTGAAATTTAACCAAATAGAACTAGTCAATTTGTACAAATCTAAATTTAATCCCTTATGAACCAGGTATATATATATATATAACATACTTTATGCAATTTAAGCTTATTTTTTATTTGTAATTGCATTATAATGAAGGAAAAAGAACCAAATCGATAGTGAGAATTTGAATCATCATCAAATATATATTAAATAATTATCGAATATATTAAATAATTAATAAATTAGGTTGTGCCAACTTTATTACTGGTCCTGTCTATACTGCAACTGGTCCATATTTTAGAGCCATACGATAAGACATGAACGAAATTTCAATGCCGAATGGAATCTTTGCACGTTTGTTCGTAGAGATAAGAATATGTTGGTGGCCAGACATTCTCCTTCGTAACTTGTTACTTTTTTAATATTCTCTAACTTGTATCTTTTTGGCTTTATTATTTACTTGACCAGTTCTTAATTTCGAATTATATAAATTAATCTAACTTAAACTAATAATTTACTATAATTATTTATTAATTTAAGTCAAATTAATTACTATAGTTTGAGTTTAAGAACTAACTTAGGTTATTTTATTATTAATATATGATTAGTTCATGCTTAATGTTTATATTACATCTATTTTAGTGTTATTTTTAATTGAAATTAAAAAGTTTATGTAAAATTGAAAACTAAAAAGATTTTTCTAAAAAATTTTAAACATTTGAGAAATTTTCTATAATTTATCAAACTACATGAAAGCTATATACCGATGTATATGTTGTGAATGTAGGATAGTGAGATGAGTGGAGAGAATGTGAAACTCCCAAAATTCTTAAATCATAATTAACCAAATGGTTCTAAAAAAATTATCATTAATCATCGAATTTTTCATTATTTTTAAAAGAGAAGATTGTTTGTCAAACACAAAAATATTATATACAACATACCCACCCAAATTGTCACATTAAAAAAGATATACAATCAAATAACTTTACTCAATTAATCTATTGACTCCACCTAAACTTCACTCTGTCAGTCCTGTACACTGAAGTTATCAACAATCACTCAATCTCCTAAAAAAGTTAATGGCAAAGGGTGAGCTGCCTACTAAGTAAAGATAACCGACTGTGCCCTTAAAACCAAATAACTTGATAGTTAATTATAAAACTTAGTCATGAGATTAAAACATACATATAATACGAATGTTCATAACATTACCTAATCCAATCCAAAAAATTAACAAACATCTCAAAACTTTTATTAAACAATGATTAACACAGATATTATTACATAACTACCATTTATGATTTATTCCATCATTAACTGAATTGCTTGGACTCTACTTAACCTAGTAGCTTTACATTCAATGATCTTCCGACTTATCTCATCTCATCGAAAATCTCATCAAGTGGAAACATAATTAAATGTATAAATATTGGCATAGGGTACCTCAATCTCTCTTGGTATCTCGATACTACTCTAGTAACTAGTCATTAGCATGGACGGATCCACATTAGGGGCCAGTGAGGGCACTTGCCCCATTGCCTCCAAAAAAATTTATATAAAAATTATTATTTTAAGTTTTAATCTCATAAAAAAAATTCTCCCGTTTAAATTTTGCCTTTGTTAAAAATAAAATTTTACCCGCACTCAAAAAATTTTCTGGATCGGTCCCTGGTCATTGGCACAAGATATCCCCAAGACTTGGGAAATCCCAATACCACTCTGGTATCTGGCCATCAGCACAGGATATCTTCAGGATTCAAGATGCCCTGGTATCTGTTTCACGGGTAGATACTTAGCCACACCCGCTCATATCAACACAATCTATCCATCTAAGATCATTGAATATAGCTTATTCTGAGTAAGTCGTCGATTCTCGACTTTTACCAATTATTCACAACATGTTGTCAATCAATCTATATTTAATTAACATATTGTCTATCGAATTAACAAGCAATTCATCTTATAAAATGTAACAAAACATAAAAATAAAAACATGAAATCCCTTGACTTTGCTAATTATTAGAGAAATAAAATAAACATATTCATGTATGTAATTATTAATCATTAAATTAATTAATGACTAATTTAAAATATAATTTATTAATAACAAAACAGTATTCTATTTTAATAATAAAGTCTAAGGTTATCTTTACTTTGATTTTGGATTTAACTAATTAATAATTCAAATTATTCCTTCATCGGACCTTCAAACCTAGCATTTACAAAATTCTAGTAGATTAATTTACGAAAAATTTCCAACCACTTACACATAATAATCCAACATTATTTTCTTTTCTAATTTTTTCTTAATTATAAAAATAATATCCTTACTAACTTAACCGCCTCAATTACAAAAATACTTTTAACTAATTAAAAGTCTCATTTTACCCTCATTCATTTCAATTAATACCAAAATTGTCTTTCTTAGAAGTAAATTCCAGATTTATTCTTCACTGTTTGCATTTCTAATTTTGCCCTCTCATGTAACTTAAATTTTCTAAAAATGTCATCTTCTTTACAATTTCCTCTTCTTTTATCATTTTTAGCCACATTTTCTTCATTTTTATTCCTTCATACAACTTCAATTATTGGCTCTGTTTGACAATTAGCTGATTGCATTAGCTGTTAACTAATAGTTGATTTGACCGACGGATTGCATTAGTTGTTTGATAAAATTAGTTGTTTAGTATTAACTGTTTATGTATAAAATGACTTATGAGGACATGACTCTAAAAAAATTATAAAGGTATGAATATGATATATTTTAGTATTTCGTTGAATATTTTTATAAGAATTTATATTTTAGAGAGGTCATATTTACCTGTACTATTTCATCACCTATGAAAAATTTATGCAACTCTTTCTATTTTCATTTTCATTTAAGGTCAACATTTTATTTCTAACCTATAACTGCATAAAATAATTATAAGAACAAATATTGTTCCTCAAACGTAGGTATCTAGGAGCCTCAATTAAAGGGTACAATTAACTTTTGATAGTTAAAATTTTGGTAGAAACATTTTCATTTTTGGCTGTTTATCTTAAATCAACCATCAGATCTGCTACTCTCTAAACAACTGAAGACAACCAATTAGTTAAAAATTAACTGATTGGTTGTCTACCAAACGAAGCCATTGTCTCCAACAACAACATGCAATCCAACTATATGCTAGTATAGGATGATCAAAGATTACAAAAAGGAATAATATAACAGCTAGAAATTTACCTAAATGTTAAGGGCTTTTGAGGTTGCCAACCTCCACAACTTTGTCCAAATTTCTTACAAAACAAATCCAATGAAAGAATACATAAGAGAAGTGTCATATGCAGGACAAAATGGTGTATTTAGACACACTTACCAGCTAAACTGTTGAGAGAAAAGATGAAGAGTAGCTGTTTTTGTTAGTTCTCTTCCAAATTCCAAATATCGTCTTTTATGCATGTTTAATCGTTTGTGAGTTGGGCTCACTGTTAAGTAAGCTTTGTTTATTACTATGTGGGCTTTACAGAGAATGCTCACTTGACATTCCTTCTCGTGCTCTTCTTCTTCGTCTTCTTCTTCTTAATTATTATCGTTACTTATACTTGAAGCTTGTGGGACGAATGCAGGACTATATATAAGAATAACAAGTGATGAAAGAGGCCAAAACACTAACCCTATTTCAAAGAAAGCCACTTGGAGTAAACGATGAAGATGCTGCTGGTCAAAAGATAGCTAACTAGCTGCATTTATTTCTATAAAGACCAAGAGAAATGAACAAAGGCACTAGATGGGTAGGACTCCAACCTCTGGCCAATATGTTCTTAGTTGTCTTTATGATGGGCAAGGCCGGTCCTATATTTTTATGGGCCCTGGGCAAAATTAAAATTTTCTTATAAAATGGGCCCAGTCTTATAAAAAAAATTTTGACCAAGAAATTTTAGTTTACAAAGGGGGCTTGGGGCTCCCTCTATGAGAGGGCCCTGGGTAAAATTAATTTTTAAAAAAAAAATGGGGTCCTTCTTATAAAAAAAATTTTTTTGTGCAAAAAAAATTTTTTTGACCAAGAAATTTTAGTTTAAAGAGGGGACTTGGGGCCCCCTCTCATTGAAGGCCCTGGGCGGGCACCCTGCTCGCCCATGCCCAGGGCCGGCCCTGATGGGTACTTCAAGTACGGCAACAAGTCTTTCTTAGAGCCTTTCCAATTCAAGAAGTTAAAGGTTCTCAGTTATGGGGGAGAGAAATTATGCATGGAAACATCTTAGAACTTGCGAGTATCACTTGTATGGAATTCGATATTTAATTTTGAATTATTAATTTTAAAATAATTTATTTAAAATATATAAATTTTTATATATACTTAATAATTTACTCAAGACACACTTGCAAAGTACTTGTGAGATGAACTATATTAATGTTTTAATATAATTTTACAATAACCATAGAACCTTTGAAGTAATTATAATGTATAAGTAGATTTTTGTTTAAAATTAATACTTTAAACGGTACATGATAAAGTATTAATAGCGTTATTAAGATTTACATGATTGGTTAACTAATATTTTGAATACCGTACTGTACCAATTGATATTAACAACATCAACAAAAAATCAATTCCGAACAAGAAAGTTTCATATCGAATTCTAATACCGATTGATAACAAGTCTTTTGGTTAGTACTAGTCGGCAACAAAATACCAGTTAGAATTTTAATTTGGTTTAAGGATAACAATTGGGCCTAGGCTGGGGTTGGCTGTAGTTGATCAGTCTTCGAACCTAGAATTTTAAAAAAAATCAAGCCTTGGGCTAACCTAAGGCTAAGCTACCTAAGACCGTTCCGACCCGAGGCCTAACTGTTATAAGCAAAACGGCATCACTTTGCTTTAATTAAAAATTACTTGGGCCGAATTGGGCTGGGCTCGTGCTCAAGCTCGCTGCCTCGGGCCTAACTCATTACCATCCCTAATTTGGTGGATGACTTATATTTGATAAATTTTCTAATCAATCAAACATATCACTAAAAACACATTAAAATACTTTTAATTTTTAATAAAAGGAAATTTACAAACATTATTTTTTGATGATATATTAAAATTTTAGTTTTATGTAATAATTTATAAATTTTATCGTTGAATAAATTATATTACATATTCTGAATTATGAGAAAAATGTTATATATGTTTCAACTTTTATTTTATAACACTAAATATTATGATTTATACAAATGTATACCTATATATTTCTAATAGTAAAAGAAATTTTGTTATGATTTTATTTTTTAAAAAATCAATACTTAAAAATTTGACCTAAAAAAGTAGAAGCATTAATAATAAATGCAATTTTCGGTAAAGAATTTAGAAAATAGTTGACAAGAGATATATTATTTATAAATTTGTAATAACTAAACATTTGAAAAATGAAAAATATTCAAATATAGCCAAAATATGTAAGATGTATATTATGATGAAATTCATTTAAACATTATTAAGTTTTGTTATTAACAATGTTGTAGATTAATAAATATATCTCTTTTATAAATTATGATACGTAGTGTTGCACAATGAAAATTAATATATAAAGATGTCAATAGGTTGGGTCAGGCCCGACCTAACCCCAAGCCAGTGTTGCCAGTGGCCTAGCTCCCAGCCCGACGGGCTGGGATGGGTTAGCCTGTGGGCTCGGCCCTTCATATATATATTTTAAGAAAAACGTAAAAAATGATGTTGTTTTTAAGTAACGGTCGAGTTGGCCCGTGGCTTAGTTTGGTTGACTATGGTCGACCTGTGGCCTACCCAACCCAGGTCAAAATCGGGCTGGGCGGGCAGGTTTTGACATTCCTATTGATATATATAATAAATTGTTTAAAAAGTTAGGATATTTAAAATAATTTATCCTAAATTATTGAAATAAACTATCAATTTTTAATTAAGCATCACAATATATTAAGATATTAAAGTTTGAAACTCTTAAAACTTCAAATATTTGTTTTCTCTTTTTTTAATATTACCCTTTTCATTTCAACATATATATAAAGACGTAAATTATATATTTTAGATTTGATTCAATAATTAAAAATTAAATGAAGAATTTAAATTAATTAATATCAATAAAATGAAAGTATTTCTATTCCCTAACTTTACAAGCGTTTTTTTTACAATAAAATAATAATATATAAACCAAAAAGTTTAAGATTTAAAAAGTTTAATTAGTATTAAAATATTATAAAACGGATCAGATATAAAAAATTAAAAATTAGAAATATAAAATTTAATCAATTAATTAATAAATTTATTAAATTTTAATAAAAAATTATTAAAATAAATTAAACTAAAAAATTAAAAATCAAATCAATAAAATGTATTGAATTTTTTAATCAGTTACTAATCTATTATCTACCAAAAGTAGGAGATACGTGGAGCGCTCCCCCTTCACTTTGATCCCGTCCTAAAAAGTAAAAAGCAACGATTTGAACCATTTATAGATCCGTCATCTGTGTGTGTCATCATTGCTAGGTTTATTGGACCATCTTCTTACTGTTACATCATGTGTTATGTGTACAATTTATCAAAATCTGTTGGATATTTCCAGCGGATTTGTTGCTTTTTCACCTGAATGCCCAAACCCAATCGTCGAAACATGTGATTATGGATTTTTGTATCTATATGGAATTATGGATGTTTCATGAAAACTTGGGAATCTTTCGAAGCAACCAATATCTTCTGTCTAATTTTTATGGTGTTTTATTATGTCCAGTAAATTTTAGCTATTTATTTATGTGAGTTCCATATAAATAAACGTAAGATCCGTATAAATAAATGACTAAAATTTATTGGACACAATAAGACACTAAAAAATTAGAAAAAAGAATAGGACTCCTCACGAAGAGCACAACATCGTGTATCCTTGTCAGCTCCTGTACCTTATCATAAATCAAACGTTCCAACAATCTCTAAAATCGTACGTCAGCCGTCAAATAATCCTCCAAAATGGCTAAACGCCATAACATAACAAACTTTTTGGTTTTTCAGAATCAGCCAGTGCCACCTGAGTAACACCGAGCAGCTACTCGTCTCTGCCTCTGTTTCTCCCTCTCTCTCTCTCAAGCTTTTGCTTCTCTAGATGGCTTTCCGGTGGCAAATTCTGAAGAAAACTGTACAAGAATCCAAAACCAAGTTGTATTCTCCTCACCACATCCTTCGTTGCTCGTTCACTTCCGTTTCCTCATCATCCGCCACATCCCCGGCCGTTACCAGCGATGGCCCGCCACAGATACCACCGTTTGAGTACCAGCCAAAGCCGTATCGAGGACCGTTAGCAGAGGAAGTGCTTGAAAAACGAAAGAGGTTTCTTGGTCCCTCACTGTTCTACTACTATCAGAAGCCTGTGAGTTTACATAGATAATACTTTATATTTTATTATTTGTAAAATACCCATTTAAGTTTAGGCGATGTATATGATGAAGATTGATTCTTCGTTCTTGAAAGATGATCAAGTGTACATAAAGGTTGATTTTTTCTTGAATGGGTTTTGGTTAAATGAGTGGTCATGTATCACCTGTAGCTGAACATTGTGGAAGGGAAGATGCAATATTTATATGACGAGAAGGGGAGGAGGTATCTGGATGCTTTTGCAGGAATAGTGACAGTCTCATGTGGGCATTGCCATCCTCATGTTTTGGAAGCCATTACAGAGCAAAGTAAGCTTCTCCAGCATGCTACAACCATTTACTTGCATCACGCCATTGCTGATTTCGCAGAGGCCTTAGCTTCCAAAATGCCTGGGAACCTCAAGGTCTTTGCTTAATTTATCTTCTCTCTAACTTTTTCCCACAACTATTATGTTTCTAAAGGGTAGAGAAGATGATAATTTTGTCTAAGTAAGAAATGAAGATTGGTGGAGGTCAACTTGCTTCTTTCTTTTCCTTGCAAGAATTAGTTTCGAATTTCTGTGGTAAATGATTAGTTCTGAGCTCGGCTGAGTCGAGCAAAAGACCTAATAAATTGGAATTTTCATGATTTAGGTTGTGTACTTTGTGAATTCTGGTTCAGAAGCAAATGAGCTGGCAACGATGATGGCCAGACTTTATACTGGCAATCTTGAAATGATATCGTTAAGAAATGCATATCATGGTGGAAGTTCTGGTACAATTGGACTGACTGCTTTAAATACATGGAAGTATCCTATACAACAGGTTTTGTGTTAACTCTTCTTACTTAAGAAAGAAAACTTGGCAAAATTACAATAGGATTCTAAGTATAAAATCCTACAGGGAGAAATTCATCATGTGATTAATCCGGATCCTTACCGAGGAATCTTTGGCCCTGATCCGACCGGCTATGCAAAAGATGTTCAAGATCACATTAGCTATGGAACTTCGGGAAGGGTGGCTGGATTTATATGTGAAACAATTCAGGTCAGCTACTGATAATGCATGTTGTCTAAACAAGTTTTGAGTTTTGGCTGTGTCAGTAATCATTGATGAGAGATTTTTATAACCTTCATTTCTATTTTGCTCAACTCCAGGGAGTTGGTGGAGCAGTTGAATTAGCCCCTGGATACTTGAAGCTGGTTTATGATATTGTACGAAATGCCGGCGGCGTTTGCATTGCCGATGAAGTGCAAACAGGATTTGGTCGGACCGGAAGCCATTATTGGGGTTTTCAGACCCAAGATGTCATCCCTGACATAGTTACCATGGCAAAAGTACATCCATTTGAATTTAATCACTCAATCCTGAAAATTTAGTCCATATCAAGAATTTATAACTATTGTTCCTTTACCAACCTGTCTTGACATTTGATGTTGATCATTGACAGGGTATAGGAAATGGTTTACCTTTAGGTGCAGTAGTAACAACACCAGAAATAGCAAGTGTGATGGCTCAGAAAATCCAATTCAACACTTTTGGTGGTAATCCTGTCTGTTCTGCTGGTGGACTAGCAGTTCTGAGAGTAATTGATCAAGAGAAGTGCCAAGATCATTGTGCTGCTGTTGGATCCCACTTGCTTGGACGCTTGAGAGATCTGCAGCAAAGACATGACAGTAATTTCTCTTTGACCAATCACTGCAAAATAAGCAATTGTCTTTTGTTTTTCACATGGCTATAACAGACCCTAAAGTGAAGTAAAAGTCTCTGGTTCTGTTACTCTACATGTCGTGCATCTCAACCTAACAATAAGCTAACTGTTGATAGTTAAACTTTGGCAATAATGGTTCTGAATATTTAGTTGATGATTTTTCAATCAGGAGGTTTCTTCAGAAGGTCTTCTGTGCTTTGTTTGTATGTGGGTAGGCAAGTAATGGCTTTTATACATTAGCTTCTGAATTGTTTCCAAGAAATAAGATTGTTTGCTTGTCAATCTTCATCTCTAAATAAAAATACAAGCATTTAGTGATCCATGAACATGAAATTTGATGTATAGTTACTTAACAAGACTTGCCTTAAGTGATCATATTCTTAAATGCTTGTGAATTCCGTTCAGTCATTGGAGATGTAAGAGGGAGGGGTTTGATGGTGGGGATAGATCTGGTAACTGATAGGAAGGAGAAGACACCTGCCAAGGCGGAAACTGCAGTTCTATTTGAGAAACTTAGAGGTACTACCTAAGTTCCCCTGAAATTTCCAGAGATCAGGTTCTGAAATAGTTATTCCAGGTGTTGAATAAACTCACTGTTCTTGCACCTGCAGAGCTTGGAATTCTAGTTGGGAAAGGGGGCCTGCACGGGAATGTGTTCCGAATAAAACCACCAATGTGCTTCTCCAAAGATGATGCAGGTACTTCTCATGTGTTTTACATTCCTGGATTTATGGATGATAAGTTGAGCCCTCCTGAACTGTATCAGTTCAAGTGAGTTCTGAAGAGCAGAAATTGCTGTTTTAGTTTTGTTTTCCGCGTAATGACTTTGCTTCTGCTTTTGGTATGTGCAGACTTTCTTGTTGATGCATTGGACTACTCAATGTCCAAGCTGTGAGAATCAATCTGCCAGAGAGTGAGTAGATGTGTAACATTCTGAATCTTCCAGCATCAGTATCTCTTGTTTCATTCAATAATCAAGTGAATTAGCACTAGGAATGTTTTTCTTTTAATCCTTCTAAATTGTTATCTTAGCTTCTGCGTGTGTAATGAATTTCTCTGGTTTCATTGATTCTAAAAAATATTTCTTTTTGTTGTTTTAAATTATCGGAAAACATATTTCATGATATTAAATATTAAAAGAGAAAACTTTTAATGTGTTTTAAAAGTATTTTAATAAAAATTTTAACGTTTTAATTGTTATAATATCAAAACTCACCAGTCAAATTGCTTGGTAATTTCTTTAAAAATAATTTAATGAGTATAAAAGCTCTTTTTATTGAATTTTTAAATAATTTAAAAGTAAATAATTGTTAAATATAACTGACATTATAAGATAAATTTACTGTCTTTTAGTTCATTGGGAAAGAAATTAAAAAATTAAAAAATTATACAAACCAGCTTATCAATTTTCCTATGCACACTAGAATTTAAATTTAATTAAACATAATTTAATCAGTTTGACTTGATCTGATTAAAAAGATTATTAAATTTAGACTGAACACATATTAAAATTTGAACTTGATTCTAAGATCGATCAAAACTAAATTCAATTCGTTAACTTTGAATCGAAAACCGGGTTAGATTCAGGTAGGACTAACTTGCCAACCCGTTCTACACCAGTCAGCTTTCCAGTGCAGCAAGGAAAAAGCTGTGTTTCAATGCATAATTCATAAATGGCAGACACTGAAATAAGAAGCAACCAATCAAATAATCGGGTACAGGATGAACAGATTGAGCATACAAAACTTTAGTGGCAGATTAATCAGTAGATTCAGAACGTTGAGCATTTGATTAAAAACAAATCCTTTTTTTTCTTGGAAAAAATGGCTGCTTGTATATTCACAACTTCATGATTCTGTGGAAAACTGCTTCAAAAATGTCAGCAGCTCGAATTATGTCTTACCTTAGATAAGTTTACAAAAACATTCGTCAAATATATACTTTTGGCTACAAGAGATGTGATCTTGTTCATAGTTTGAAGTTCATGGTGCCTAGTAATGCAGTGCAGGACTAAGCAGGCTCATGATGACGAGTTTTCCATAGCGAACTCAGATCTCTAAATCGCTGGAAGTACTCCCCCAACACAAGCAAGCCTCGAGCTGCCTGACGGATCGTTAACTGCCGGTGCATCTGAAGCAGAGTTTCCTTCCGAAGATGGTCGGCCTGTTTTGGATCAATGTTTTATGCCAATTTTTAGATACCACCTAATGATGTTTAGTACAGATAAATATGGAAGAAAATGCTATTTCTGATGATATTGGAGCAAGAGATGGAGTCCATACCTGCGACACAAAGCGAACTAAAGATTCTAACATCCCCATTGCATTTTCCAATTGTGGCATGTAACTAGATTCATCAAAATGACCACCTGCCACTGTCTCAGCTACAGTTTGCTGGAGTTTATCCATACCTAGTGAAAGAGCATCTTCTGCTTGCTGACATGATAATATGAGGTTAGTTAGCTCCAGGTGCTGATGTTCCACCAGGGGTTCAAGCTGAGGCAGAAGAACCTGTGAAGTTACTCTGGATTTAGTGCCTCCCATAGATGAATAGTTAATAAGCTAAACTCCTGATCTATCCAATTTTTCCAGTGTGATGGTTGGCTGTTCTTTTTTTGGGATCAATATCAGCAATGCAATTCATCCAACGAGAAACTTAATACAAATTAATTATAGAGCTACGACACAATGAAACCTGAACAATGTGTATCACCTTGAGAAGATCCGACGGGCGAAATCCACCTATCCACAACAAAAACCGTTCTGCGGGTGGCTTCCACATTCCAGATATCATATAGAAAACATCAGCTGCTGCAGCAGCAGCTTTCATGCTAAAAAGTTTAGAATAATGGTTCAACGAGCTTTCCACAAGTATCTGCAGCTGTACATCACTGATATGAGCATTTAAAGCAATACCCAGATCACATATCTGTCTGGTTTGTTCTTCCAACCAATTTCCGTACTCCATTTCGAATGTGGTGATCCCTGCAGAATTTTCAGATTTTGGCTTATAATTAAAAAAAAAAAAGTTCAGGAAGAGCAAGTAATAGGAAATAATTTAGGCTATCTGTGACTGTAAATGTAGATATATAAATGCGCTGCTCTCTCATAGCAACAACTATCTTGACTTTGGACTCCATAGTTGATTGCAAACTGATATAATTTGTGCTTTAAATTGTACTTTAGGGATTCTCAATCTGTTAATAGGAATGACAAAAAGCTCAACGTCTGGCCTAAGGTCAACAGGTCAAGTTTGAGTCGACCGAACTCGAGACTAGTCCTATAAAAAAGAATCAGATTCTAGCTGAGCTTAGAGCAAAGGGGGTGTGCAATCCAAAGTCCAGTCCAAACCCGGCCGGAAATAACCCCATACTTATTGGTTTGGGCTGAATTTTGATCGAAAAGCTCAAAAAGTGATTCTACAAATGAGTTTAAGCTTCTCAAGTATGTCAGGAAGTCCAACCAAGCTCAAATTCGAGTCCGCTTATCCAGACTCAATTAGGCTCTGACTACACCTACCAAATCTCTTTCGGCCTTCAGTTTGGGCTCAAGTCTTAGGTGGCCTTGGCTCACCCAACCCTGTTGCTTACAACGAGACATGCAATCAATTCTAATTATGGTGGTATCAATCAGAGTTTTGAGAAACACAAACCTGAGTTTATGGTTCCATTAAACCCCAAATGACCAACTTGTACTCCACCACCTAAGTACAGACCCTGGCAGAGGAGCAACAACTGTTTTAGTGGAGTGTTAAAAAGATTTCAGTGGAACAAAAAGATAATCTTCTCCATGCCTGCTGCCTGGCTCTGTCAAGCTCCTGCTCCAATTGTATCAGCTTTAACCGACTCGATTCTAATTGTTGAACATACACCTGCAAATCAAAGTCTAGAATTCAAGCCAGCAATCTGCAGAACTTGATGTATGTTCAATAGAAACTTGTACCTTTTTCCTCAGCCGGCTTTTACGAGCAGCTTCACGATTTTGAGCTTGCCTTCTTTGTACCTTTCGTCATCAACATGTCAACAAATTATCTACTTCCATAAACAAACATACACAGATAGGGCAACAGAGAAGGGGAGAGTCATAACATTTACCTTATCAATAGGTTTACTTGCTTCTTGATCATACTTGCTTGAAGGTCCAGGTGTATCTTGTGACGTGTTCTCTGACTAATGAAATTGCATAATAAAAACTTCAGCTCACAATTACTACCTAGTACCTATGACCAAAAACTACCAGAAAAAAGTAAGGATTCAGTTTAAAGATTTGCACCTGATTGTCTAGCTTCGTGTCGACCGTGAAAATCATCGATGTCGACGTACCCGGGGAGCCATTGATGATCATTGATGCAGGTGAAGTGTCTCCCCACATTCCAATATGATGGATAGGCTCATACATGCCCATCCTTCCTGAGGTGATAAACTGTGTCGATGGAGAGTTCATGCTCCTTATATCCAATGCAAAGGTAGGCTCAGTAAGCTTTAAAAGTGAAGATAGTAACCAGGAGAGTTCAACTGAACAAGAAGGAAATTGAGACATCAGGACAGACCAGCACCATGAAATCACAAATTCCTTGGAACCACAGTAGACCAAATGTTAAGAAATTCCAGATGCTCCAACTTTCCAGGAGCAGGCAGGGGAGATGGAAAAACGAAAATAAGTAAAGAAATGCAAAACAGTCCAGATTTGTTTAAAGACAACATTTTTCTACTTCCAGAAAACAAGATAATAAGAAACAAGAACTTCTGTAATTCCATCGCTACTCGAAACAAAGTCCTAAAGAATTTGTTTAACACCCAAAGAATCTGTCTCTGACATTTACATGCACTTCACTGAATAGAACCATCTTTCAGATCAACGAATCCAAATCATGTCAAGTTTACACGACCAAACAATTACTAACGAGACAAAAGAAAAAAACGCTCCGAAACTAACAGAATCTTCAGTTTATTCCCATCTCTCTGCAACCGAGCACACTCGATGAACAGAAACAAGAAAACCCAGAAGAAGAAAACGATCAAAAAGAACCAAAACAAACGAACAGACGAACCTTTTTCAAATCAAAGTGGGATGAGAACAAAGTTTCCCGCCACGAGTAAGAACCAGAAGCAGAGACCCAAAGCTTGCAACTTCCAACCCAAAACCTCGTAAACCTACTATTCTCTTCACATATTCTCCCACCAAACTGACTTCAAACATCATTCTTCTTCAAACCAAGACACAGATGAGAACACCCCCACAGCTTAAAAATGAACTCTCTCTCTTCAACACTGTTCCTACTTATTTTTTATTCCATTTTCTTTTTGTTTTGCTTTGAAATTATACTAATTATAAAACAGACCCAAATCATGCAACTCTCTCCAATTATTTAGTTCAATTTGCTTTGGCTTATCAAGAGCTACAGAGTCAAAGATAACAACTTTTTTTTATACATATATGCTTCCACCACTAGCAAGGTGCTATTGCTCCAACACTTAACCTGCGCACCACTACATCTTCTAAATACGACGTCGAGCTCCGTGACCGGAAACGATGCGTTGGTTGGTGGTGGTCAGCGAGAGGGGACCTTATCGGGGAAATTGAGCAGTCGAGAGAGAGCCGCGTGTGTTCCGTTTTGATTAAACTAGATATAACGGCAAGTCCTCCACTTGGCAGTGTTGTCGTTGATTACACGTGGAAGTACTTTACGATGTGAGTCAGCAACTTATGCTGTCAGCCGGACCTAGCAGAACAATTATGCAAATCACATATGTAATAATTTACTACGTCATCACGTATATTTTTTAGTTATATTTTATTTTTATTTATTTATATATTTGTTATATTACATTTTTATTTATTTACGTATTTATTGTAATTTTATTTACATAATTATTTAACTTGTCGGTTTTACTTATTTACTTTTTATTTTTCATCATTTTTTTATTGTCACATTTACATATAGGTCTACCGGAAACAACTTCACTATTATTTAAAAATAAGGATGCATACTATCAGACTTCTCTAGACTCCACTTTATTGCGAAACTTCATACTGGGTGTGATTATGACGATGACGACATATGTAATAATTTATATTTAAGTAATTTGATAAATATATTCTTAAATTATTTATTATAAGAGAATTTTTAATCTGGAATTATAATTATAGTGCTCTTTTTATTAAATAATAATAATAATATGCTATGCATAAATTGCCCTAAGTAAACAAAATTAGAATAAAACACAACGTTTAAGTGGGCCCATATTAACAAAGACAAGATAAGCATAATGCAAGCATCGTACATAATTAGGCACTACATTGACCTTTTATTCCATGTCCTACCCAAAGTTAGAATTTACAAATATTAATTAGATTGAATACATTATTTAATTATAAATTATTGATTTATTGAATAATTTATTCAAAATATAAAATTTACCAATTATTATATATATTTGATAGTCTATATACGATAATTCAAAAATAAGTGATATATTAGTTTCAACTAATATTTATAAATTTAATATGCTTTAAATCTCGCTGGTCAGTATTTAAATTATTATAATGAAAAAGAATTAAAACCTAAAATTGAACTATAATTTTGATAAAATTTTATGTTAAATGATAAATATATTTTACTAAATTTACCACTAATTTTACCAAATTAAATGTTTTTTAATTTGATTTTAAAACGGAATATATTCTGTCTATAAATAGTCAACCAAGCCTATCTTTCAGAATCTAAGTTAGGATTTGGATATATATATATATATACACACACTAATTCAATTGTCAATTTAATAATTAAGATGAAATTTATTTGTAAATATGATTTTATTTCTTTTTTATAATAAATAAGAACGGTGAGTTTATAGATGATGATAATGATGATAATTTAAAATTCGAAACTTTTAAGTTCACTATAATATTTATGATTAGAATTAAATTTTTTAATTTTTTAAAAAATTATAATAACAAGATTATTATATTTTGTTTATAATAATAACTTAAAATTTTAAATTCATAAAAGTTGAA
>JAOSBP010000204.1:27022686-27038133 GCA_027563825.1 Erythroxylum mucronatum
AAACAAGCATTAAGTATTGTTTAAGAAAACAATGATCTTATATTCTGAGTACTCATCATTCCATATATATTATTTTTATGATTAAATTATTCACTTCATTTCCGTGATTGTTCCAAGATTTAATAATAAACTTTTTTGATGATATTACTTATAATAAAATTGATGTTTATAAGTTGCATTAATGTAAGTATGATTAATAACATTATTTTTTAATCAGGAGTAAATGTGTCATATGAAATAATTAAATTCAATTATAATCTTATTGGATTTGTTCCAAACAGTGTAATTGAATTCAATTCTAATATTACTGAATTTGTTCCAAACAGTTTAAATTGAATTCAATTCAATCTCATTAATGTAATTGAATTCGTTAATGAATTCAATTCAAAGGTTTCCAAACAGGTTGATAGTGTATCAAAAACAAAAACTGCATAGAGGTTATTCTTATTCTTCTTCTTTTGCACATATTACAGGCAGGCAACAAGTACAGAGAGACTTACTTTTCGGAAACCTAAGAAGGTAAGACGATTTTAGTCGCAGATCAGTAGAAGGTAGAGCCTACGTTGACCCGAACAAACTCATTTCGTGACCCGAAAGGATAATTATCCAGTTGATTTCTAGGGCTAGATTCTCCAACAATGAAGCCGATAAAGCATCACACCATGTTCCTTTTTCCAAAATTATTAATACACGTCATGTTAAGCTTGTTGATGTGACTTGCCATGTGTCATCTTAATTATTAATACACATCATCCAAAACTAATACATCAAATGAAGATTAATGAAATGAAATCGTTGTTTAAAAATGACCTCCATCAGATTACATAGCCCCGATAAACTGATGCGTTGATTTCAATTTTTTCCTTCGTTTTAAGTTTGTTCTCTCAACGCTCTTATCCTTCGATTTTCAGATTACGCATTGCCGACGCCCTCACACTAAAAGTATCAGGTGAACGAATTAAAAATAAAGAGCTTACTAGTACAGTACGTTATAATGCGATAGTAGTTTGAGGCGTTAAAAGAATAAATAGATAAAAAAAAAAGAGCTGAAGACATTGGAGGAACAACTGACAACATCGGATTAGAATTGAAGAAAATTGAAAGTTTAAATATTTTATTGTCACTTTTTAAAATTTGGGCTGTAACTAAAAAAAAATGAAAATTTTAACATTTTATTACTATTTTTTAAGTGTGAGTTATAATTAAAAAATTAACAAAAATTTAAGTTTATTTAAAGTAATTAACCCGTTACTTTACCTCATGATAAATGTATACTTCTAGATTGGAAACTCTATAAGCCCAATACATGTGTAAAGACTTAACCGTAGTTTTCCATTAACAATGTTTCAGGCTTTCAGGGTTTCCATTCCATTCCACTTGGATGCACTGTTTCGGAGAAAAGCCCAACCTTTTATACTGACTTTGAACTATCAAAAATAAGGTTTTCAACATTAGGCTTGGCAACGGGCCACTAGACCTTAAAATTTGGAATAAATTTGATTAAATATATTTTTTAAAATTTCAAAAATTAAAAGTAAATTTATTAAAGACAACCGGTTCTATTGTAATAATTAAAGACAACCGGTTCGATTGTAAGAAAATATATAATCATGACAAATTACGGCAACGGTTTAAATCCTAAGTGTAACGTTGCAATCATAATGTCTGTGAAGGAATGGTCTAAGTAGTAAGTGGTAAAGCTTATTTTTTATTTGTTTATTAATTCAAATTTCTCAAGTTTAAATAGTCATGATAATGGACCAGACTAGTTGGGTACTCTCTCATTCTGTCTTCTTATAAAATAGTTTGATTTCGATTTAAAATTTAATTTTATCTAATTTAAATTTGTTTATGTTATTTAAAAACAAAATTATTTTGATTTAATTTTTAAAATAATGTTAATTTTGTCTTAATTTTTAAAATTATGAATTAAAATAGAGTTAATTACTAAAAAAAGCCTAAATTTTCGTCAAATTTTTAACTATAGCATGAACTTTAAAAAATAGAAAAGTGGCAATAAAATACTTAAGCCTAAACTTTCAATTTTTTAATTCTAACATAAACTTGAAAAGTGGCAATAAAATACTTAAACTTTTGATTTTTTTCAATTTTAGCCCAACGTTATCTATTGTTCTTCCGATACCCTCGATCGTTTATTTTTTTGTTTGTTATTCTGGCGCCTCAAATTACTCTCGCAATATAACGCACTGCACCAGTAAGCTCTTCGTTTTTAGTCTATTCTCCTTATGTTTTTAGTGCGAGGGCATTGAGGCTGCATAATTTAAAAATCGAACAGCGAGAGCGTCGAGAGAGCAAACTAAAAACAAAGAAAAAACTGAAATCAAAGTACAAGGCCATCGAAGTTGCATAATCTGATTTAGGTCATTTTGAAACAACGACATCGTTTCATTAATTTTTATTTGTTGTGTTAATTTTAGATGACGTGTATTAATAGTTAAAGTTTCTGAAACACGTAGCAAGCTATATCAGTAAAATTAACAAAATCACTCACGTTTAAAAATGAGGATTGACCGTTATAAAAAATATTACCATCGGAATTAAAAAGTTTGATTTGAAATTAGAGTTTTGAATTAGCCAATTTAAATCTTTGTTACTATTATTAGCTTAGGTTACACGACAACCTTATCATGATTGGTCACGACAAGAGGACAGCGACTTGGAGAGTCACAAAGTCAACAACAGATCTAAAAGCTAAAAAAACGAAGAAGAAATAAAAAATAATTAATTAACGAGTTAAAAGAAAAATATCTAATGGAAAAAGAATCCAGAATTGTCCTTTACTATTCACGGGCAGCCCGAAGCGGCGACCTCTTAAAAAATTATAACGCAGAAAGGGGTCCTGCCCCTGCTGCCCGAAACAATGACTGAGAAATTACGGGCAGCCAGTCGGTCACTCACCCACACTCTCTGCTCTCGGCTCTCTCTTCCTCTGGGCGATATTTTTCTATATCTTGGGGTCTCTGTGTCTCTGCCATCACGATCCAACGGTCCACAATGAACGGAGCTTGCTATGCCTGTTCCTCCAGGTTTTAGAGCCTGAAACATCCAGATCTGCTCTCTCTGTGCTTGGATCTCCATACACGGTACGTATTTGCTCTGTGATTCTCTTGCTCGTCTCGATTCCTGTTTTTTGCATTTCTTTACTCGCTTTTTCTTCAATCCAAGCCCTTATTCCGATTTCTCTAGACCGTCTGCGTTGTTCACTCCTGAATTAATGATTTTCACCCCCTAGTTCTGGTATTTCGCTGAGTTTCACCTCGTTTTGCTTAAATCGCGTGATTCCTACGCAAATTCAGTAGCAAAAATTGAAGTATATACCTCATTTCATGGTTGATTTTTGAAAATTTTTGGCTCTAAAACTGGCTCCGGCGAGTTTTCTGATCACGGAAAGCGGTTTCTTGTCTTATTCTTTTAATAGTAATTATTTTTTGAAAATATTAACTTTAATTAATTCCTCTTTCGGTTTTCTGTTTAATCTTCAAGATTAAAGAAAGAAAAGCAACGTTTGTTCTTGTTACCGTCTTCAGATCTGACGGCTGATACGGTCTTTTTGGCGAACGATCTAACGGTCAGAACTTGTTATCCAATCTTGTGCAGGTCCTCCTTTTTCTACCTCAAATTTTCCTCTTTTAGCGGCCGCACATGGAGGTCAACCACGGTTCCACGATAGTTACGCTAAGTAACGGCAGGCTAACGTGCGCCGGGGAGGTACTGGCAGTTTTGCTCGTTTCCTCTCTCGTCAAAGCACAGGTGAGCTAGTAAAAAAAATCCCAAAATTACCTTGATTCCTTTTTTTAATTATTCTGGAGCATCTTAGCTTTGAAATTTTTTTTTTACCTTTCCAGTTTTTTTTCTCAATTTTCATGATAACATACGCCGGATGATCTGTTTTCGGTTGTTTTACGGGCGCTGAGGCTAACGTACGCGGTAGGTGGTGAGTGAAAGTTGGATAGGGTTGTTGGGAGTAGGAAGAAGAGTCGTTTTTCTAGTTCCGTAGGTTTTGCTTTGTTTGTTTGCACGTATTTGCCAATAGATTGTGTTTGTATTACGTGTCATGTTTTGATAGGCGGTTGGATGGAAACCTGAAACTAGTGACCAGTTAGTCAAACGTTAAAACCGGTTCTGTCTTTTCCACGGTACTTGGGAATATTCTGTTTCCGAAGATATTTCTGAAACGAACCATCGTCACACAGATCCTAGCAGACACGTGTTATTCTTTGCTCTGGGCAAAGGCACGTGTGATGTTTATCACCAGTGACTAATGTTCAAGTTCAGAATTCTTTTTACTTTTAGTAATTAAAAATGATATAATTTAAAGATTATATAATTAAAAATTATGTAGTTTAAATTTTTAATTAAATATTTAGAATTTAAAAATTATATAATTTAAATAAAATTATATAATTTAATTAAAAATTATATAATTTAAATTTTTAATTAAATATTTAGAATTTAAAAATTATATAATTTAAGTTAAAATTTTATTTTTATTAATGTTTTTTGACACGACTCATGAAATAAGTGTAGGCTAACATTTAAAGAAATTATTTGACTTTTTTTATCAACATGATTTTTAAGTCTTTTTGTATTCAAAATGCAATCACATATTTGATACTAAAGGATTAAGAGTCTAACTGTTAGTCTTTATATAACCTATTAATTATATTTTAAAAAATATAAACAAGATAATATTTTAAACTAACTTTTTAATTTTTTTAACATCTAATAAAAATTTAAAACATTGGACATTAAAATAAAATTTTTAAAAAAAGTTAGATTCATTATTCCAAGAACAAATCTAAACTTCGTGCCAACACAATTTTTTTTTGGAGTCTACATGAATCAAGTGTTTGATAATGTGTTCTTCATTGGCCACTTTCTCCGTTGATCCAGAAGTTGGTGGTTACGTATGATTTTGTCCTTAATGGTATTTTACGGTTTGTGACTGCTATGGAATCCATTTTATAAAAAATGGTTTCAGGAATCCATTACGGCATTGCTACTGAGTCACATACCTAGAACAATCGGAGACAAAATGGAGAGTCATAATCACCCAGCTGATGCCGAAGCAGACGATGGCGGCGACGACGATGACGACGGTGACGGGGACTTTGAAGAAGGCGAAGAAGATTTGTCATCCGAAGATGGTGGTGACCATGGCAACAAACCTAACAACAATAAGAGCAACTCAAAGAAGGGACCAGATGGTGGAGCTGGTGGGGCAGAAGAGAATGGTGGGGAGGAAGAGGAAGAGGAAGATGAAGAAGATGGTGACGACCAAGATGATGATGACAACGATGATGATGATGATGAAGATGACGACGATGAGGACGATGGTGGTGAAGACGAGGACGAAGTTGAGGAGGCTGAAAACGAAGAAGATGAAGAGGAGGATGAAGAAGAGGAATCCCTGCAGCCTCCAAAGAAAAGGAAGAAGTGAGGTTGGAATGATCAGGCAGCCTCCTAGGGGATGCTGTATCTATGTGAGTTTGTTACCTAACATTATATGATCCTTCTTAGACTATGTCAGGATTATGTAGGATGTTGCTGGTCTCTTAATTTCCTTTCATGATTAGAGTACGCTAGAACAATGAGATGCGGAAAAACTTAAGGAAGATGTCATACTTATGATCTTAGCTACAATTTTAATTTCCCAAATTCCTGGCTAAACTGATAAGATAATATCATTTTTCTGATATTATTTGCAGTCATCTGTGTGAATTGTGAACGCCCTGATCTTCCATGCTTAGGTTAATCGTTGCACTTGATTCTTTGGAGTCAATCATAGAAATTAATTGATTCAAAATATCCATTTTTAAATATTTTTTAATTTAGTGTCAATTTTTCAAATTTTTAATCTAATTTTAGAGATAGATGAAAAGTATATCACCTTCTACATCAGCCTTTGTATTTTTTGAAATCTTTAAAGGTATTTTTATCATAAGAAGGAACAATAACAAATTTTAAAAACCAAATCGAAACTTAAATCAGTAAAATAAAAAATCAAATAGTATTAGATCGTTATAAAATTAATTAAAAATTGAATAAATTTGAAATAAGATTAAAAAAGACTTGTCTTTAACTTAAAATTTAATAAAAAAATTGTTAAATAAAAATTAATTATTTTATTTTATTTTATTAAAATCAATTAGTTTACAATTAATTAATTTAACAATAAAAATTTATTTATAAATCGACAGAAAATTAACTTATGTCGAAAAATGGAGAGAGAAAAAATATGATATGACATTTGCATGCAAATGTCATGAAAGCAAGCCAGAATTGCAACAGAAACAGATGGTCAGGCATAGATGAAAAAGATCAAAAGACTGTCAACCCAAAAAGAAAAGTATATATAATGATCTACAAGCTGTAGTTCAGCTTGGTGAACTTAAAAAGATGAATCATAAGAAAACTGATAAATGTTCAAACTTCCCCAAGCATGATAATCTCCTGATACCAGAGTTGCATGAACATCACTGCTCAAGCTCAATCCGAAAACAATCTGCGAATACGAAACCACAGGTCACAGCAGTTTAAGGAGATCAATGAAATCGGCCCCTCGAGCAAGGCGTCATGTAAAATAAAAAGTAGTCGGTAGATGATTCCGTTCAGGCGATCAAAATGTTAGATTTTAAAGCTAACTACTTGCTATGCAATTGTAATTTCACGGAATCAGAGGTTCTGGAATAAATCTTGCAAGCAAATAGCAAGTTGGAAATCCAGAAATGAAGATTAAAAACACCGTTTATAAAGGCAGAAGAACGAGGTAGAGTGTCACGGTTATGAACAAACCAGAATTTAGAAGATAAATGAAACCTTCAAAATAGAATAAGGTGGCTCTTGAACTGAACTTCAACTTTTGTCATTGGGATCATATTCAATGGAATTCATAGAAGAAGCAATTTGCTTAAACAACAACTGAAATATCCTTGGCCCGAAATGCAAAAAATGTAAAAGGAAACACGATTCATCAAATGAATAACAATATGGAAAGCAGAGGCACAAAAAAGTATTATCAACATGAGAAACAGTAAGTGAAAAATGAAGATGAAATTAGTCAAATATATGAAATCATCATCATCATCATCACACCAAGTCTAAAGTCCCGCAGTGAAGCAAGGTCTGGAGAGGTCTAATAGTACGCAGCCTTATCCCTACATAGTAGAGAGGCTGTTTCCGATAGACCCACAAGTAAATACATGAAATGAAGGGAAAAACATTGAAACAATGAAGGAAGTTTAAAGTAAATTCTTAGTAATGGAGATAACACCAATACTACAAACACAAACAAACCTGTCTACAACAACAACAACAACAACCTCCGGTTCATGAAACATTGGAATGAGATCGATAAACGCACTCGGTTAAATAGATACAAGGGAAAAGTACACCTGAGTCAAATTCGCTAAGATCAACTGTTGCAAATGATTTCAACTCATATCAGATTGTATATCATCAACTATTTTCTTCACCAATCCTCTTCCCAAATCCAAGAATGATCACAGCAGTTAATTACAGACAGAAAGGTCAGAGTCCAATGCTTTGAGAACTCTTATCTTTGGTAGTTATTCCATAGATTCTATATATTATTTAAACCAAAAATTGATGCTTTAGAACCATGAAAACCAGACAGTATTTCGCAGGTACAAAACCATGAAATCAACCATGCACAAAGACACAACATCAGAATCTCAAACAAATGAAAGCTATTACAAAAATCAAGCTTAAGTAACCCATACCATGTATAAGAAGAAGTCCCAGGAAATGATCCTCCTGCAGCCTGACCTCCCCGACCCATCCCTCCATGTGGATAAACTTGTTGGAAAGCCTGCCCTGTTCCATATGTACCAACCATTGTCGGACTCATATCATACATCCCTGGAACCACACTCTGGTTCGCTGCACTTGCCATTCCCGGACTAATCATCCACCCACCACTACCACCGCCACCACCAGCATTAGTAACAGCAGTACTAGGCTGTCCAAGCACTGGACCATATGCTGGATTAAGCTGACTAAATAATGCCAAATTCTGCGCTGCCGCCAACGCCGCCAGTACATTCTGTTGGGGCGGTTGTTGCGGTACCAACTGTTGTTGTTGTTGTTGATATTGCTGTTCCGGCGCGTTAACAACCTTAGTGTTACTGTGAGACTTACTCTTCCCATCGGTGGCTATGGAGCAATGCAAAACCTGTCCTTCAAACATCTTGAAAGGCACCTCCAAAGCCTTTCTCGCTCCCTCCAAACTCTTATACACAAACAAAGCATAACCTTTTGATTTTCCCGTTTCCTTATCAAAACCTATGGGCCCACTCTCGATTTCTCCGAACTTGGCAAAGAAAGCTCTCAACTTCTCCTTACCAACACTTTGATGAACGTTGCTCACATATATCTTCCTCGCACCCACATCTTGATTATGATTATCTTTGGCTGAATTAGCATTATTACCCGGTGGTCCCAAGCACGCCAACTGGTAATTAACAACCCGGTTATTGATCTCCATCTTCGGATCCCTCAACGCTTTGACAGCATCCTTTCGCGTCTTGAACACGACAAAACCGTAACCTTTAGCCCTGCCGCTTGCTTTGTCCGTCACAAGATTGCAATCCTCGATCTCTCCGAAGGTTTGGAAGGCGGACAAGAGGCGGTCTGTCGTGGTGTCCCATGGAAGGCCGTGGACAAAGATTTTCCGGTGAGAAATATCCCTGTCTGCGAACTGGTTAATGGCAGAGAAAAGAGAAGGGTTTGTTTGAGCTTCTATGGAGATGAGTTCGATGAGTTGGTCTTTGGTGAAGGGTTCCAAGAGGGAAGTGAGATCTTCAATAGGATTGGAAGGTGGAGGAGGAGATTTGATCTTCTTGATCTTTTTGATTTTGGGGTTTTGGTTCTTCTTCTTCTTCTTCTTCTTCTTCATTAGTTTGGGCTTTTTGTTAAGCTTTTCACTTGTATCCATTGGAGCTTAGGCCGTAAGCTTGTAAGTGAAGAACAACTTCGTGCTAACACTACAAATGGAAAAGAAGAGAAAAGGAAAGGAAAACCGGGGTCGGTCGGGTTCTGGTTCAGTCGGGTTGAGCTATGGTCAAGACGGCCCAAACATGAAGGTACATAATTCGGAACCCCTTTAGACTTGCAAATAAGCCCTATCAGACCCCAAATCAACAGGCTCGACCTAGTTAAATTGGATTTCCGGTCTAAGTTTGATTTTTTTAAAATTTTTAGGTTTTCCTGCTCGGGCCATTATCAATCGAAAATTTTAACAGGTTCGATCGATTTAATTATAAAAATTTTAAATTATTTAACTTTTAGGTTCAATTTTTAACTTTTCAATAAGATTTATTTTATTAATTTTTGTTATTAAAAATTGATTAATTTATCAGTCAATTTTATTAAATTAATAAATTATTATAAACTAATTTTTTAAATTCAAATTCAAATTCTTTCATAAGTAAAAACGATATTTTTCAATCATATTTCAATCAAATCTTAAGAAATCATAATAATATAAAATTGATATAACAATACTTATTTATTTTTATTAATATTATTATATATTGTTTATAAATTAAAATATCTCTAATATCAAATATTATCTTTACATATTTCAAAAGTCATTAGTATAATATTCTCCTTAAGTATTAAAACACTAACACTAAATAATTCTTATATCTCAAAATACTTTTAATATCAAGATATATTTTGAATATATAATTAAATTTTGAATTGTAGTTTTCATAGTATAATTAATTTTGAACTATAACTCATAATTATAATCATGGTTTTGAAATCTGGACCGGACCGGCCGATTCAACCGGTTCGACTGGTAATTGGTCGGCTATTCTATTCCGGTGACCTTTAAAAATCAGTTCCCAATTAAACTAGAGGGAATCGGTGAGAACCGGTCAATTAACCTGTCAAATCGGGACTAGACGAACCAGTTCGACCACTGGTCTAATAAATTTTTTATTATTTAATATTTTTTTATATTATTTGGTATTTTTTCCTATTTTTTAATATTACTAATATTATATACAATTAAATATAATTATTGCATAATTATGACGTCACACCGATTCAACCAGTGGTTGAACCGGTCGAACCGGTAACTAATAAAACCTCCGGTTCAACGTCCGGTTCGGGTTTCAAAACTTTGATTATAATTGTGGAATTAATTTTGAAATGTAGTTTGTAAGTACGTTATAATTATATCACTGTTCACATAGCTTTCGTCGGCTGGTTTTCACCGGCCACCGTTTTCTTTAATTCGGTGACCCATTTCACGACACAAACAAACTGTTGCTTTTGCCATTAACTAATCACGTTTTAAATGATTATATTACCATCTTTTCATATATAAAAAACAAATAGGAAAAAAAATAAAATTAGACTGTTTAATATTAAAAAAACATTGATTTTTACTTATTTTAAAAATATTTTATGATTTTAAATAGTGCAATGTCACTTTTATGATTTAAATTTTTTAAAACAATTAAATTATATAAAATAAAAATTATCGGAACAATATTAATATTTGATGAATAATCAAATTAAAAAAACGATTTGTATCGTAACATTACTAAAATAGTACTCTTTTTATTTTGAATAAGGTGTACAAGTAATAATAAAAATAGCGGCTATTTTATTTAGCTTTTTTATGAAATGTTAATTTAAAAATTACATATCTAATTAATTTTTAAAAATATATTTTTAAGATTACTTACGAGGTGTTTGGCGAACATCTTATCAATTATTTGTTTAACTTTTTGACTAAAAGTTAGATTTATGACCATCTTAAAAAGTTATTGATGTGTTTAACCCCAACAAACTAATTTCTAAAAGTTCCATAAAAGAAACTTTTTGGATGATCAGCCAAAAATTTATAGGTAAACAACTAATCATACCCTCTTTTCATAAAATTTGAATTATGATATATATCGTATTTATCTCGTACTATAATTATAGATATTTTTAATTTATTAAATAATAAAATTCATATATATTATATAAAAATACTAATATGATGTAGTTTACTGCATCATTTATACTAATAAAGAATTTAACATTGAATTATTATTATTATTATGCTTTTTATGAAAGTTATTAACTTAATTTTTGTAAAATTAAATATATAAATTCTTATAAGAATATCCAACGAAATATTAAGAAATATAATATTTATGCCTTTATAATTTTTAAAATCATGTCCTTATAAGTCATTTTATACATCAACAACTAATACTAAATAGCTAATTTTACCAACATCTTTAATAAACAGCTAATATTATCCGCTGGTTAAATTAGTTAATAGAATCAGTTAACAACTAATACAATCGACTGTTTGCCATAGATAGCCTTAATTATAGTGTCATATAAAATAAATTAATAATCTATACCCTATAAACTATAAACTGATGAAAACTTAACTCTTTTTTTTTTTGTTTAGAAAGGAAAATAAAACAAAACAATTAAGCAAACACCTTAACTAATGCAGCGATCAAGACTGCTTGCTGATCTCGTTGTAGTTGTGCTATGATTGTAATTGGAGGCTCCTGCAGGCTGCAGGGGATGGACTCCTGGGCCTGATAATGCGGCAATAGAGGCCAGTCTATCTGTATATTGATTCCTTTTGCGGTACACATGCTGAAGTTTCATCTCCTATGTTCGGTGGAGTAGGCCGTGAGTACCTGTCACCAAGGAAAAATATTAAATCGAGGGAATAATGGAGGAGGAAATCACCTCCAGTGAATCCACTTTTACTATCCCGCATTAATATCCAATCATTCATCATAAGATAAGGCCAGAATGGACTCCCCCACTTTTTAGAGTTTGCAATTGCAATTTGCAACTTTTTCTCCCCTAAAGAGACCCACATTATCTGCTTCCTTTCAAGCTTTTGAGGTCACGGGTTTCTTCACTTTTTCAGTTGTAGGAACTGTTGCGCGTGTTCTTTGTCGCCTATTCAGTAATTACCATGAACAACCAAAACAACAGCCACCTGTCAACCTTATCCTCTTCCATGGAGTTTCTCTATAAGTGAGCTCTTTCAAGTGTACTTTATCACCTCATCGCCACAAGAGTTATGGCTGACATTGCTATGCTGGTTGCAGAAGAGTACGAAAGGAGAGTGAAGAGTTCGAGAAAGGATGAAGGAGAGAACAAGAACATGGACCTCCTAAACTGGGCTTCTTCTCATGCTTCTCTAATGGCTCAGAGTGTAAGAAACAAGGTGGTTGTTGATGATGACGTTAGTAACACTAATAAGAATCTTCACAACTTGGAGTTTCCCAAGTGGGCTTTGGAGCCCAGATCTAAACTCGGCATTGCAGCTTCCAATGGCGTCTTCTCTGCCTAGTTCATGAGTTTGGTTCGAGCTAAGGTTCTTCGCCATTTTCTCCAAAACCATATTCTTGGTTTCAGTGTTTATCTTTTTCTTGTTCTTTCTTTTTTAATCTTGTAACTTGGTGTTCTTCTGATGTTGTAAGACTCGTCATCACTCATATCAGTATATTTATGTAGATGAACAAGATCATCCTTCAAAATTGGAATCTGTACAAAATCCTAGAATCAAGAAATTTCATGTTCATCTTGCAGTTTTCATATGTGGAAGAACTAGAAGCTTTGGTGATTGTTAGATAACAGAAAAATCTAATGTATGTTACAACTTACAAGGACATTATACATTTCTTTTTGAGGGTGACATCATGAAAGCAAGATGTTATATTCATTTTTAAACCAAAATTCCATAATCATTTTACTTACAATCCAAAGCATTCTTTAACGATATTGACATATTTTTGGCCAAAATTGCTTTTTAACCTAAATTGAAATTATTTTCAAAATGATTAGAACAAACCATAAATAGATAGAAAATTTGACAGGTTAACTATTTGTTAGTTAAATATTATGTTAATACTAACATTACATTATTTTTATATTTTTAGATAAAAAAAGACTTCATTGTCACATAATTAACTTTTAAATAATTAAAAAGTGAATCTCACTGTCACGTGACGACAGAGGTCAACCTATATTTGCTGTCACCTATATTTATATATTTGAGACAGTAGGTTTCACTTGCCTTGCAATAATTGAGCTCACTTTTTATTTAAAAATAATAGTATGTTAGAAATGACATAGAGTTTAAATAACGAGAACTAACTTAAGGTCTATTTTGAATGTTTTGAAAACATTGAGGCCTAAATGCTTCAAAATATTAGGGTTTATTCTATATTCCGTACAAATGTAAAGGTTCACAATTAACTTTTAACCAAATATTTTTCAAGTATGGATGTCTTAGGACTAGTTTTAAAGCAAATGAAAATTTTATGAACAAAGAGAGGATATCTAAGAATGTTTGATGTTAAATAATAAAGGTAATGTTTCCTTTTCATTTGAAAATATATAATATTAAAAGAATATAAAATATAATTCTTATTAAAATTTTGTTAAATTATCATAACATATATCATTGTAATTTTTATCAAACAAAACTAAATTTTTATTGTAATTAATACAGGTTTAATCGAAGAGAACAGATCATTTGTTCCGGTTAACTAGTTCCTATCATGTTCTATTAAATCTCATCCACATATTTATACAGACCCTATAAATTATGTGAACAAAAATAAATATCGCAGAATTAAAATATCCTAACAAAAATAGGATATTCCAACCCGAATTTCAAATTAAACTATAACGTGAGTAGAAGGGTTAGGTCATTGCCGACATTAATCAAAAGTATCTGAACGATAGGTTTCGAGAGCAATACATCATACATCCGAGCAGAGACGTAGTTAGGGGGGTGCCAATGGGGCATTGGGCCCCCCCAAAATTTTTAAAAAAGTTAAATTTTTTTAATTTTTAATTTTTTTTCTGTATAAAAATATTGTTGTTTGGAGTTTAGGCCCCCAAGATTTTAAAATTTTTTTTTGAACCTCCTTATATACAGTGTCTGGCTACGTCCCTGCATCCGAGTAGGGTATCACCACGTAATGTAGATGTCAAGACAGTGGTGTGCATATGTGAACCTTATCACACTTTTATCTTATTTCTCGACTTTCGATGATGTTCCACCAATCTCGTAGGGCGACAACATTCTCCAGCAAAGTGGACGTGTCGCCGCCGTACATCGCTGCTGCAACCATTTGTCGAAGCGGTCTGTGATATGAGTGATGGAATTTCCGTTTCCTCATTATTCATCCGTTACAAATCCCAAAAATCATGATTAAAATATAATTAAAAGTTAGACCAAAAATCAGACTAAGAAAATAAAAAATTTAAGATTTAAAAGTTAAATTGACAAAATAAAATATTAAATAAAACAAAAAATTTGATAAATAAATACTAAAAGAGATTATTTTTAATTATCGAAAATTTTAAATTTTAATTAAAAAGATTATTAAATAAAAATTGATTGATTGTTTTAATTTATAAGAATTTATTAATTTATAAAAATTAACTAATTAATTAATTTTAATAACAAGAATTATTCAAATAAATCGAATCGAAAAGTTAAAAATTAAATAAAAAATTGTTTAATAGCAATATTGTTTTTTTATAAACTCACATGCAATACATCAAATGCCTAACATTATATAATTTATCTAAGCTATTTTAAATTTAAAAAAGATATATATTTGAAAATGATGAATTAATATTTTAATAAATTTATGAATGAGATTTAACTTTAATTTTTATGTAGAATTTTACAAAATCTTTTTTGAATATTCTATATGAACCAAGTTAGAGATTTATATTGAGTTTAAATTGATTCAATAATTTTATTTGAAAATTAAAAAACTTAATTACTATTATTAAATAATAAAAAATTTAATATGTTGTATTATAATAGAATGTTATGGGCGTTCAACTAAAGAGCTACCTACTTTTGCCTAAGATTATGGAGCTTGAGTTGATGCCAAGTTTGTAGGTTTTTGTAAACAATGGTTTGAATTTGAAGTCCAAAGGTGAAAATTAAAAATGAGTATTTCATATTACATCTCATTCTATCATGAATAGTAAAAATAAAAAACCTCCAATTTGGAAGGTTTAGAATGAAATATAAAATGATAAACAACTTTTCATTATATTACATTATAAACCCTTATTTCAAACAGCATTTCACGATATTATATTATGAACCCTTCCATTCTTTCCGATCAACAATTTTCTAATATTACATCTGGTTCTGCCAGATTTTCGCTGAACGGTACGTTGTCGTTCGGATCCATGTGTTGGATGCTTGTGAAGTACTTGATGTTACGATACCTGCAAAACAAATGAAAGGCACGTCGGGGGTGATGTCCCAATTAGCCCCTCCGACGATCAAGTTAGTCTTTTTGGTGAAGGACGGTCAGCCGCAAGAGCTAAAGAACTAGGTTTATGATTACGTACCTCATCACAATGACATTATCCCTTATATATGAG
>JAOSBP010000204.1:27062880-27090740 GCA_027563825.1 Erythroxylum mucronatum
GTCCAAAGCGTGTCCGTTAGACGGACATGTGTGTCCGTTTAACGGACACATTCGGGTAAGTTTGGCCAATTTGTCCAAAATCTGTCCGTTTAACGGACAGTCGTGTCCGTTTAACGAACATGTCCGGATTGCTTGTCCGTTAAGCGGACATGGGTGTCCGTTTAACGGACACATTCGGGAGAAAGTGAGGTTTTGTCCAGTACGTGTCCGTTTAACGGATAGGTGTGTCCGTTTAACAGACAGCCTCGGGAAAGTTAGTGTGTTTGTCCAGAGCGTGTCCGTTTTTAAATGCTTTCTTATTAGTTTGATGGATAGGGATTGTTGGGATAACCCTATAAGGTTTCCGCTAGCGTTTTTGTCCTTCGTTTCTGATCGTTGGGTCTCGGAAATGCGGTTCGACCCCCGAGGTCGGGCTTCGGGAACGGGGCCCAACATATAAATGCACAAGAAGGGGGGTTGAATTGTGTATTCTTTTTCATTAATCCCCTTCTTAAACAAGTTCATTAAAATAACCCTGTTCTTTTCACAAAAACTACTGACAATCAAGGTTGTAAAGTATTTTCGAAAACTTGTGTAAAACTAGTAAGATCGAAAATTTAAGAGTTAAGATAGATTGAGAGTTGAGAGATGTTGACACAGCGATTTTTATACTGGCTCACCTCAAACCGTGGGCTACGTCCAGTCCTCAAATATCTTTCTAAGATTCCACTATTTCTCAAAATGTAACAAGTATTCATTTTTTCCAAGCCTCTTCAGGTCTCTTACAATCAGTATTCTATCACACTTAGCCTCTTCAGGCTATCTGCACTTCTTTCAACTGAAAGATAATTTGAGCTTTGTTACAGAAAAATAGCTCTAGACTTTTCGCACAATAATTTCTCTCAAGAATTGCTAAGCTTTTTAATTTCGCTAACTTCAGTAACTTTTTGCAATCTTCGACTCCGACTCATATTTATAGCCTTCGTCTATAACTGCTTCTTGAAAACTGCTTCTTGATCTTTCAAGAATCGGTTATTCAGTTGAGTCCTGTAACTAACTCAGACTGATTCTTTGCTTCTTCTGTCTGCTTTCTTTCGTCTGCTTTCTTTTGTCTGCTTTTTTAATTTGCTTCCGTCTGCTTTTCTAATTCGCTTCCGTCTGCTTTTCTAATTCGCTTCCGTATGCTTTTCTAATTCCCTTCCGTCTGCTTTTCTAATTTGCTTCCGTCTGCTTTTCTAATTTGCTTCCGTCTGCTTTTCTTTTTAGCTTCCGTCTGCTTTTTATATCTTTATTATTTGTTCCTCATTAAAATCATTAACGTAAAGTCATTTTGACTTAACAAGATGCAGTCTTAATTGCTTCTCCCCATAGTGTTTATGAACAACCTGAAGATAATAGCATACACCTAGTATAGTAGCATACACCTAGTCTTTTCTAGCAGTGTTCTGTTGAGCCTCTCGGCTACACCATTCTACTGAGGTGTAGCTCTCACTGTCTTATGCCTCAGAATTCCTTTCTTACTGCAGTAGTCTTCAAATTCCTTATTTCAGTATTCTAGTCCATTATCTGTCCTTGCGCATCTCAACTTCTTTCCAGTCTGATTTTCTATAAGTGTATGCCACATGATGAAGTTTTCTAATGCTTCATCTTTCCTATTCATAAGATAGACCCAGCATTTCCTAAACTTATCATTTATAATTGACATAAAGAATCAATCCCCTCTTGCAGTGGACACTTAAGCTGGCCCCCAGAGATCACTATGAACATATTCTCTGATCTCTTTAACCCTCTTTGCTCCCTTATTGAAACTGGATATGTGATGCTTACCTAGCACACATGATTCACAGAAATCCAACTTCTTTATATCTTTTTCTATAATCATTCCTTGTTTGGAAAGATGGAGCAAGCTCTTGTTCCCTACATGACCTAACCTTGAATGCCATTGAGTAGTTCAATCAGACTCTACTTTTTCTGTGGCTTGGTTCACTTCAGTAGTGCCTATAACATAGTATAGCTCACCTCTTTCAATTCTCTAATGATAACTTTACCATTCTTCAGGATTTCTCTAAGTCCATCCTTAGATCTAATCTGAAATCCTTTTTTGTCAAACATGCTTTCAGAAATGAGATTCCTTCTTACTCCAGGCACAAATTTGACATTAGTTAGGGTTCTCTTCTTCCCATCAAACATGTTGATGGAGACATTACCAATCCCTTTAATCTTTTACTGCCCAAAATTTGCCATTTTTACTTTGGCAGTAACTGGTTCAAATGTCATTAACCAATCTCTATAAGGAGTAACATGTATAGTGCATTTAGAGTAGAAGATCCATTCTCTACTGAGATCTCCACTCTCTTCAGTGACTGCCAATATCTCATCACCACTGGAGTCCTCTGGTTTCTCTATATTCCCAGCATCTCCAATTTGTGTAGCTTTGTCTCTTTTCTTCTTTCTGCAGTCTCTTGCAAAATGTCCTTCTTTATCACAGTAGAAACACTTTTTTTCCTTTAGTCTTTTTCTTCTTTTCATCACCTTCTTTGGTGTGCTTATCCTTGCTATTCCCTTTTTTCCAATTCCCTTTCTTGCTATTCTTTTTCTGTGACTTCTTGTCATTATTATTTTCTATGAACATCACTTCCTCTTCCTTCTTGAATGGATTAATATCCACTATTTCTTCCATTAGTGAATCTAACACCCTCTTAACAGTGAGGGATTTTCCGCTAGCATGCTTGATCACCTTCTTGAAAGCATTGAATTCAGAATGTAAAGCTTTTAGAATTACTACAGCTTGACGCTCTTTCAAAATCCTTTCACCTGTAGCCTCTAAATCTTGCACCAACTTAAAGAAGTAGTCCAGATTATCATCAAGAGAAACATAAGTGTTCATTTTGATTATGTAAAAGTGTCATCTCGTTAGGAAGACATCTTTTAATAAAATTCATCAAGTTTTAGCTACATTTTCTGTGCAGTATTACAGTTCTGCACTTTCCTTATCACTACTGGTGATAAGTGAAGCATTAACTTGCAGTGTGCAAGTCTTTGCATCTTGAGTATCTTTATAGGATCAGTTCTACAACATACTGATCTTCGATAGCTCCATAACATTCATAAGACTCAAGTAAGGCTTACATCTGATGTTTCCAGATGGTGAAGTCTTCCTTACTAGTAAAGACATCCATTTCTTTTCCTACCATTTTAAATGTAGTTTAAAGAAATACGAGAGGAGATATACATATAGAAATTCTTGATGAACCTTAATGCTTTGAATAGCCAAAAATTGCCCATATAGTTGTAGATAGGCTCTGATACCACTGATGTTAGTTTCTTTGTGTTGTATGTTATCTTTTCAAACAAAGACTGATAAAGAAGATTTGGTTTTGCAGGAAGTAAAAATGCATAAAAGTAAAGAATACTATTTTTACTTGGTTCGATAGCTTAAATGTTATCTACTTCCAAGGATCTCATATTTGTGGTTCTCCTAGTATCAAGAAAAAGAGTAAGTTTACACGATATTAAGTGTTTTCTAAAAACACCTACAAAGAGTCTATGAACTCTCTTCAGTGCCCTCAGATATGTACTTTAGCAACTCTCAAACTTTCACTCTATTTCTATCACTCATACTATTGATTACAATAATGGGTTCAATGTATTCACTGTGTATTCTTACTGAGGCTTGTGTTTCTAATAAGTAGTTGCATTCAGCTATGTCTTCATAAGTCAGGTATGAGTCACATGTCTCTCACGTACTTTGACCTATGCTTCATACTCTACATTTTGAACTTTGCTTCCAACTTGTGCTACTCACGTGTCTTATTAAGACAGAGCACTTTACTCCTTCTGCTCCTAAATTCGAGAGCCTTTCTCTCTTTCTTATTTGTGAGCTTCAAATATATATCCTCCACGATTCTTCACAAACACATCTTTGAGTCTTCATATCTATCTTATGTTTGATGTGTCTTTGATGAGGATTGATGGAGAACTGATGTATATCACCACATAATTATTATAGAAAAAGATAGTAATGAACTCTTGAAATTTTTATACATCCCTAAACAAAAAAATGAAGGTTTCAATATTTAGTTAAATGATAAACAGTTTCACGTAACACATTGCATATGAGTCTATCATAAAGACTCTCTCTATTAAATAGGGTATAAAGTTATGTACTATCGAACTTTTCTAAATTTCACGTCTCAGTAGATTTCTACTAAGTGTTGTTGATGATGACGATAAACAGTGAGTGTAATTAAGAGAACTTTGCTTCATAATTAATAGTTTCTCATTCTAAACAAACCGTAATGGTGCATATAATGCTATCTAACAAATCATGCATTTGTATACTATATTAAGCATAAAATCAACTATAAACAAGAGAATTGAAATAAAATCCTTTATGTCATTAATAATGATTCTCATATAACCATTATATCATATTTTGCCAGATAATTAAAATATGTTGTATTAAATAACATGGCCAAAGTTAGAAAATGTTCAAGAGCCAAATAAGAATATTAATTCAAACACAAACAAATATAGAAGAGTAGTAAAAGTAATTTTTCAAATATAACCCCGTAAGAAATTACATTAGAGAAGGGAGAGAAAAGCAGAGAAAAAAAAGAAAAAGAGGCGCCGAATTGCCAAATTCACAAAAAACAAAACAAAAGTAAGAGAGAGACGCCATATTTGTTTCGAAATAGCAACACGTGCAGAAACGGCCGTTGGCGGTTTCGGTTTCATGTCTACTGTCTCCATCTCCATCTCTATCTCTGTCCTACCAAACTGCCGACTTCTGGCCTCTCCGGCTCTCTAAGAACTGCGTTAACAAAAACACTTGCTCTATTGATGTAGGCCCCACATGCTTCTTCCTCTCTCCTCCCCTTTTGCACAAAAAAAAATTAAAAGGAAATTATTATTTATTTGACACTATAAAAGCCCACTATTCAGACCCATCACCATAACTCGATGTGTCAACTCTTCAAGCGAATATGACCAGCAACCAGAGTGTGTGTGTACGTGAGAGTTTTTGAGAGAGAGGGAATCTGTTGGAAGACAGAGCAACTGGGTTTCGATTCTTTCTGGGAATCGTTGAGGAACACAATAGAAAGCTCGAAGATTTTTTGTTATTTAGTGAGTTCTTCATTTTTCGTTTTCTTTTTTAAATGTTACAGTAACACTCCTTGTTGGCTTGTTGATGCTTTTTCTTTCTCTTTTTATTGGTTTTCGGCTTTTCTACTCACCTTCATTGTCGTTTTCTTACGTGGGTAGAGTTTGTTGCAGGTAAATGTTGATGCTTGTTGTGAGCAGATCTTTGTTTCGTTTAGCTTTTCTGTTTGGAGCAGAATTTTTGAAGGAATCGGATTCTCGTTTCAATTTTAGTTGCAGGCTTGGCATGTGCTGTGACTTTTGGTTAGATTTTGTTTGTTCGAGATTACTGTGCTGTTCTGACTCCAGACATTCTAATTCGGTTGTTTGCAATTTCTCGTTTGCTGTAGATTTCACTAATTTATTTCAAAGTTAAAGCACGTAGCTTTTCTTGGTTGTTGTTCTATTAGTTTTCAGTGATGATTGATAGTTTTTTCTTGTCTAGCATGAATGTGATGCTGATGGATGAGTTGCTCCTGGTTTTCGAAATCAGTTGTGGTGCATCGCATTTTCCTTTGTGTGTTTGTGTTTTGCAGAATTCGGTAGATTTAGATGTTGTAAGGATCTGAATTTGCCCTTCTTATTGAATTTTTTAATATGGGCAGAGTATAGAGTCCCATTAACAAGAATTGGGCTTGGGTCGATTATTGTCCAAATAACTAGAACTAGTTGTTTGGATAATTGACCTTTACCACTTATAAACCCTTTAACATTTTCATGTTTAGTCAATATGAGATACTTCAACACTCCCCTTCAAGTGTAACTGGGACTGGACATCTAGTTGTCACTTGAAATATACACAGTGGTAATCGGACCGGACCGTTAGAACTGGACATCCAAACGAACAACCGGGAAATTAATAATTCGGACCAAACCTGTTTTGATACCATATTGAATTTTTTAATATCTGCAGAGTGGAGAGTCCATTAACAAGAATTAGGCTTGGATCAATTATTGTCCAAATAATTAGAACTAGTTGTTTGGATAGTTGACTCTTACTACTTATAAACCCTTTAATATTTTCATGAGTAGTCAATATGGGATACTCTAACACTTCTGTATCTGTTTGCGTAGTTTAGTTTCATAAATAAGTTTTTGGATAGCATGCATTATTGGCAATGGTTATGATTGTGTTAAAGACAGCATTCTTCCACTGGTATTTTGGTATTTTAGCTAAAGAAGTAAAATTTGAGTTTGATTTGCTTCTTTATTAATTGCTCTGTTTCTTGTTCTTTTATTGTGACGAAGGCACCAAGTGCTTGGTTGTTTGATGATACCTTCCTGGAAAATGGTGGTGCCATCCACACTGGAGCAAGACAGCAACTTGATTTGCAATGCCTTCCATCCAAGTAAGCGCCTATTAGAAGGAGAAAATGTTAAACTAAGAAAGACAGCCAAGCTGATGGAAACTCATGAGACAAAGGCAGAATTGAAGGGTCTGATTGTTTCCCCTGCAGTCATTCCTGATCAGGCACATGATCGGGGTCAAGCAAAGAAAGTTAATATCCTTTCTGCATTGGTGCTTAGTAAGTCAGATGGTCAGCATCAAACAGAGGATCAAGACCAAGATTCACTAATCAATTATCTTGGTCGGGAATTGTCAATTAGCTGTGCCCTCCGCTGCTCAAGATCTGATTTTGGCAACATTGCCTTGTTAAACAAAAGCTTCCAATCTCTGGTTCAGAGTGGCTTACTTTATAAGCTGAGACGGGAACTGGGTATAATTGAACATTGGGTGTACTTCTCTTGCAATCTCCTTGAATGGGAGGCCTTTGATCCTCTTCGTCGCAGGTGGATGCATTTGCCAAGAATGAATTCAAATGAATGCTTCATGTGTTCTGACAAGGAATCATTGGCCGTTGGTACCGAACTGCTTGTTTTCGGAAAGGAAATAACTTATCATGTTATTTATAGATATAGCATACTAACAAATAAATGGACAACTGGCATGACAATGAATCAACCCAGGTGCTTATTTGGTTCCGCCAGTCTAGGCAAAATGGCGATTCTAGCTGGTGGTTGTGATACAAATGGTCGTGTTTTGAGCTCAGCAGAGCTTTACAATTCAGAAACTGGCATGTGGATCACCATTCCAAGCATGAATAAAGCCAGAAAAATGTCTTCTGGTGTGTTTATGGATGGAAAGTTCTATGTCATTGGCGGGATCGGTGTAGACAATAAGATGCTTATGTGTTCAGAGGTGTACAATTTGGAAACAAGATCATGGCATGTGATCCCTGACATGTTGATCCCAAGAAATGGAGGGGCTGCAGAGAGTGGAATTTCTGCTACAGCTGAGGCACCTCCCTTGATTGCAGTTGTTAATAATGAGTTGTACGCAGCTGATTATGTGCAGAGGGAGGTAAGCAAGTATGATAAAGAAAAAAAAGTCTGGCTTGTGCTTGGGGGACTGCCTCAACAGGCATTTTCAATGAATGGTTGGGGATTGGCGTTTAGGGCATGTGGAGATCAGCTGATTGTTATTGGTGGACCAAGGGCTCTTGGTGCTGGGTTGATCGAGGTTAATGCGTGGGCTCCAAATGGAGACCCACCACAGTGGGAAGTTCTTGCAAGAAAGACATCCCCAGGCAGCTTTGTGTACAATTGTGCTGTGATGGGCTGCTAAAGGCTTGCAGTTCTTCCAGCACCAAGTATAGTGTATGTGTCCTTTCTCATAGTCTTTGTGGGGATCTGATCTATACAGTTGAAGAACTCTTCCGTTCTTTGTGGGGCAGTTCAACGTTTTATTTTAGATCCATAGGGTACACTTCCAGGAGTTCCGGAAATAACTTAGCCTTTCAGTTGGTTTTTTGGTTTCCTTTTCTCTTTTTTAAGTTAGTCGGTATGAGAGCTCACCAAAGGTCACAAATGTAAAAATTGCACAGTTTAATAAAAAGTTCTCTTACAGTTGTAGCCTTTCAGGACTATCTGCGATTTACTTTTTGCTTATTCGATATATAATTGCATGTCTATGCCTACAGGTCGGGTGCATCCCCTTCAATTCGATATCTTGTTGTACAGGTGGGAGGTGAGACAATCAGATGCATTGGTACTGAATCTTCCAGGATTAATACGTTCCTGGAAAGGAAAATCGTCACTTTTACATTGACTGGACTTTTATCCTCCTGCTGCAACTACATCCAGAGGACTGCAATTTCTGGTATCTTTGTGCTTGTAGTAATACAACCTATCTTTTACAGACATGAATAACTTTCTCAATTTCAAATAAACGCCCGTAGGAGTTTGGAAAGGCTTGAAATTATATATTTCACCAGGGAAAGTGTGCTTTGCATAGTCAAGAAATGCTTCATTGGAATGCTTGAAAACTAAGATTGGTTTCTTGACGCTTGAAATGGAAACGATATACCGAAACCAGAATCATCCACAACCAAAAGGGGGAAAATGGATCTGGTTTCGGTTTCCTGCATTTTCCAGGGACAATCGTAATAGCCTTTATTGGCAAAAGTAGTCAACGTGGGTGCAGTAGCATGAGGATATAGAGTCAGCCTCTATGCAACTGTGAGGGTGAATTCCGTGGGTGGAAAGTGAAGAAACAGTCAGCAATTTGTGAAATGGATGGTTGATTCTGTTGCTATTGTTGACTGGACGCCGACCATTGGCACATTTTATACCTTTGGGTGGCCATGGCTTCATTAGAAAATTGCTTGACTTGGATTTTGGTGCAAATGACAAGACAAAGCAGGTAAGGTTGACCCTGTTATACATATGCTTGCTTGTCCGTTCGGGTGATTCCCGCCGCACAAGTGTTTGAAACTTGTGTGCCTAAATCCTGTTGACTTGTCAAACGTAACGCTTAAACTTTTATATAAGTAAACCTTCCAAGTTTTTAAAGAACTCGGAGAGAATTTGGTCATGTAACAGGTAACAATCAATTTTCATTCTAGCTGTGCAGCTATCCTTTAAATGCTTATTGAATAAGAATTCAAGAATAAGTAAATAATTATTTTAGACAAATTATTTAATAAATTAAATACTCACATCAATTTAAATTATTGTATAAATTTAATTACAACTATTTTATAAAATTTAATTTAGAACTTTATTAAATAAAATAATAAAGTTTTGAGCCTAAACAGTTGGGGTAATTTTTTTCCTTTAAAAAATGAAGCAATCCTTTTATGGACCCCAGACACGGCAAACGTACGATTGTACCATCAGAACTTAACAAAGTAAGAAAAATGAGGAAGTGGAAGTGGAACACAAAGATAAGAGCAGTGAGGAGTCATGTCAGGTGGATTTTACCCACACATCTCCTCAACTTTATGTTTGACATATATGTAGCCACCACCACCTGGCGTCTTCTCTTCGATTCTCTTCTGCGAGTCTGTACGCTAAAAGCTGACAACCTCGCTTCCGCGGGTCTGCATTTGCCTGCGATGTCTTATCTCATGAGTCATGGTTATAGTTATAACTCTGGTAAGACGGAACTCCAGTCCAGGCCTCGGGTCCACTTCTGTGATCGTTTTTTTTAGGCCATCTCTAATCATTACATCAAATTTTTAAACAAAATTTAGCGTAAAATGAAATATCCTTATAATATTTTTTGATCAAATTTTTAAACAAAATTTAGCGTAAAATGAAATATCCTTATAATATTTTTATACAAAATTTAGTATTACTTTAACTATTTTACACCAAATTTTTATATCAATTTTTTAAGAATATACTACAATAATTTAGTTATTAACTAAATTAATTTATATTTATATAACCACAATAATTTAGTTATTAATTAAATTATTTTATATTTATACAATAATTTTTATTTATTTATTTATTAAAAATAAAAATCATTATCCTAAGTAATTAATATATACTTTATATTAAATTAATATTATTTACAAAATATATTTAATATTATTGCAACAACAAATTAACAACTTACACAAATATAAACTGATTAAAATTTCTCATTTAATCTCTAATCATTTGAATTTCCATATCGTTCCCACAAATATTCAATCAGTACATTACGAAGTTCATAATGAGCTTCTTTATCTCTAATTTGGAAATGGGAATAACCTTCCAAATTATTAATTATTTATATTAATTTAATATTTTCAAGTGCTTTAGTTTTACTTTTAAGATGATTGTTGTAATTTTAGTTTGATTATAATCTCGAGTCTGATTTTCGTTGTAATTTATTTAAGTTTGGTTGTAATTTCAAATATTTTTGATGAGTTTTAATTTTTAAAATCAATGGTGTGGTTTAAATTTATGTACTTTTTATTTCAAATTTACCTTTTGTTCTTAACATATTTTATTAGTGAATTTATAACACTTATAAATAAGAATTATAAATAAATATTAAAAATAAATTTATATTATATTCAATATTAGTCTTGTTTTAAATATCTCAATGAAATCTTTATAATGATATATTTTGTGTAAAGTAATAAATATGTTAACTTTAATTACTTTCTAAATTATGTAAATAAATCAATTTGAAAAAAGGACATAAAAGGAAAATGTTAAAAAGTAAAGGGATAAAGTTGTCTTTTTGTACTTTTGGTGTAATGAATAGTAATACACCAAATTTGGTGTGTGCAATGAATTTGATGTGTTACTATTCATTGCACCATTTTAGTGTGTATTTTTGATGTCTTGGTTGGAGTGAATTTTTTGCACCGGAGATGGCCTAACATAAACCATGAAATCAGCTCCCAGAGATGACCATTGTCGACCACTTATTCACTCAACTTTACTGAAGAAAGAGTATTATATATACAATTATACACATAGCATTAAACCCATTTGGACTATTATTATCATATCAACAAATAAATCATATAATAAACAATGTTGCCCAAGATGGTCACTAACTAATAAAGAACAGAAAAACAAGATTATCTCGAGACTCTGCATGCAAGACTTTGTGGCGGACCGATGACATATACAGATTATGGTGTTGTCTCGTTAGATTTCGGTATCGCAAACTATAGTTTTATATTTTTAGGTGTTCGCCACATAATGTATGTACTAAACTCCTCATGATTATGGTCTATTTGTGATTATTGCTACTTAGAAAAAAATTATGGTCAATGAATTAAGGGATTTCGCTTATGTATTTCTTTTATAAATTTTTTATTTTTATTTTAATTGTTGTTTTAGTCAAAAACAAAAAAAAACTTATTTGAATGTAATTATAATTTTATAACTGATAATAATTAATATATTATTTTATTATATCTTAATTATTAAAACTAATATTATTATTGTATATTTAAATGATTATCAAACTTGAAAGTATTTTCTATTTTTAAAAATAAATTAATTATAAATTTATAATTAAATTTTATTTTAAATTTAATTATAAAACTGACTAAAGATTGAATAAAATTAAAAAATTTGAAATATGATTGAAATTTTTTTCTTCTTCACCGAAAACTTTGAAGTTTAATTAGAAAAGAGATTATAAATGAAAATTAATTGGTTTATAAAAACTTATTAAGTATAAAAATCATGATTAATTGATAAATTAATCGATTTTTAATAATAAGAGTTATTAAAATATATCAAACTGGAAAGTTAAAAACCGAACTAAAATATTAACCGATTTAGGGTTTTTATAGTTACATCGATCGAACCAGTTGAAATTTTTAATCATAGACGTATATATTCTAATTTTAAAGTTAGTATTTCCTCTCAATAATTACATGCCCTCGTTCTACGCCTTTATGTACACATACATATAAAATAACATCATGAACTCCACTCCAACTTAGATTCTAAGTTTTCCTTTTTATAAAAACCATCAAATGCGGCCCCCATTATATGCTTATATCCGTGTGCTAACCGTTTAAATAATTCCAAATTGTGCACTTTTGATTTGCATTATCATTACTCTTTCTCTTACCCTTTGTTCACTACCTTCTCGTGAACCCTATTTCTCTCTATAAATACACACCATCACTTCCATTGAAGCTCTCATCCATATATTCTTTAATTTCATCTTTTGTTTCAAGTCGTATAAGTCAAGCCTGTCAAGCCATGTCGAGCATTGGAATGTCCTGTGCTAGGGTTTACTTGATGCAGAAGAACCTTGAGAAGAAGCTGAAGCAGAAAGAAATGGAGGAAGGAGGAGAAAGAAGGACAGTTGGGGTTGAGCAGACAGAAAAGAACCCTAAAAATGTCGTCTCTACTACTACTAATACGAGTAAGAGCAATAAGGTTCATCCTGGTAACTTCACCTCCATAGCTGGGAAGCAATGAAATGCATGAATGGAATGGAATGGATCGATATATGGGTTGATCCATCCATTTGGTATACACAAATTCAACACTCTGGTTTGTACTTGTATTGTTGTGTGTGTGAGGCCTTAGGTTTGTGTCTTATCTTAGTATGTGTTTGGTTTTTTCTTTTTGTGAACATGTGCCTTGGATGCATATATGGTGGATGAATTAGTATTGTAAATTTAAGTTATAGTAATTAAATTAAGGATTAAAAGAGATACAAGTTTTTTGTGATTTAAGTAATAATATTTAAAATTTTTAAAAATTATTTATAATTTTCAATTTTTCATTAAAATATCTTCTATTAAAAAGAAACGATGAAATACACGTAATATGAATATCACCAATTAATTGTTTTTTATATGATAATCCAATTTAACTTTTAAAATTGACAATAATTAATTAAATATGCTTCAAACAAATAATTTATTATAACTATTTAAATTATTAAAATTTGGGTTAACTCATTAATTGTTATATCAGTAATATTTACTTCGTTTATGTGTGATATTTTTGTCACGTATATTTTATCGTTACTTTATAATAAAAATGTTGAAAATTCGAAAACCACACAAAATTTTGGATAATTTTAGATATTAAAATTCTTAGATCACATAAATTCTTATCTCTTTCCTCAAGTTGATTTTAATTTATTAAAATTCCCATATCCAAATATACAATAAGTTAGTAATTAAATATATAAGATATTCTTATTAAATGATGAAAGGTCATCTTTCAAAGGGATATTGTTCCAAGATTACAATAAGTGCTTGAAAAAAGGAAGGTCCTCCTCCTCCACTCTCTTTAAAAACAAATTAAATTAAGACAAGCCGTACTTATCACCATCAACTTTATTACTCCATTTGATATCAGCAAATTAGGTTAAGCACTATGATTATATATTACTACTTGTGGTACTTTGATTTTCGGAAATAATCTCTCTATTAGTTAGGGATAAAATTACATAATAATAAACCTCCCCAAATTTTATTTTTACATTTTTACTAAATTATTGTTATTCTTATTATAATTATCGTATTTTAACCGTACAAGCTTCCGTCAAAGAAATCACTCATTTGAATTTTTTGGTATTTGTATTTATATTTAAAATAAAATTTGGCCGTATAATAGTTCTTCTATTGAACACCAATCAAAATTAGAACATGCTTTAAAATTGAAAATAAACATACCTTACAAGTGTATTGAGAATTTCTATGTTGGGATTGAATCAAAATTGGGATAATTGTTGAAAATGTTGCTCTTACCATCGGTAAAGATCGAATCTTTATAGTGCTGAGGTGTTGATTTCATCCACAAATCTCAAACCTCACGCGGCCAATCTAATTGGTTGGGATTTTATATTCACATAGCCCTCCAAGTCTTCTAAGCCCTAGTCTTTTGTCCAATTAATGGAGACCACTTCATCAACTGAAACATTTTCTCGCAGGTAACAGCACTCAATGTGTACGTGTGAACTATGATGCAAAAAAGTGTATATTATAGAGATAGATGCAGAATTATGATACTGAGATTGACATCCTAGAAAGAAAGGTTCCACCATTTTAGGCTGGGAAAAGTTTAAAGAGTTTTCCTGCAAATACAAAACCTACTCACATAGACAAATCCATGGTTCAAATACGTTTTTAAGAAAACTAAAAAGTCACAACTTAAGACAGTCGAAGACCTAAGCTCACCAAGAAGCAACATTTCTCTCGATTTGGATAAACCAATTCACTCCTATCCCTCTTAACAAACTGGACATCCATGACAAATTCTTTAGAATAGCCTGATTCCCTACTATTTGGTATTTCTTCCACGTTCTGCAAGCTTTGCTGCAACCTGCTCTTCAGACAATGGAAGATAGTAGATCCGTGGGGTGGCTTTGGTCTTCTGGAAGAGATCGTCCAGCGTAACAATTGGAGGCTCATGTTTCTCAGGCAGAGGAGGTGGTGGATGAGCAAACCTTTCCTTGGCAAGTGGTGGGTTAGACAGAGGTGGAGGTGGTGGAAGGACAGGTGGGGGTGGAAGTTGCTGCCTTGGTACCTGTTGACGGGGTGAGGGCTGCGGCTGCAAAGTTGGAGCAGCAGGGACACTAGGAGTTACGGGCGTCACAGGTGACTGAGGAGGAGCCTCCACCCGCATCTTTACTTCTTGTGGGTCAACGAAGTCAGCCACCAGTAGGCGTCCACCATTGGGTGGCCATTGTAGGTTGTACACAGCATTTCGAGTTTCTATGGCTTCGTCCACAGATGAGTACTGCATCAACATGATTTCAAAGGTCAATAGAAATCTAGAGTGCCGTGCAGACTCATCGAAACACATACATACTGACAACAATGGTGATTATATAGAAAAGGTCAAAGGTACCAAGTCCACAAATCTACCACATTGCAGAGAGAGAGAGAAAGCTTACAGTAACATAGCAATGAGTTTTAATCTGATCCATCCAGAAACTGGTAAAAGTACCAGTTTTTTCAAGAAGTTCCTGGACAGCTTTCAGGGTGAAAGGACGAACAAAACGATCAATCCTGAGAGAATTTGTCGGAGGCTTTTGTGATGGTGGAACTGAAAAGCACAAGAGATAGAGAGCCTTATTAGGTACTAAAACAACTTTTGCTCAAGTTCATTACAATCGAGGAAAAAAAAACTCACCAACTCGCTCCTTGGGTGTATCCTCACTCACAGATGAGTCGGATCGAGAAAAGTTGCGCTGCATGGGTGCGCGCTGAACTGCATCTTTGGGGATTGTGGTGGGTGTGAGATTGGTGGTTTCTGTTTCGGAAGTCTTGATGCTTTCAGAATTCCATCTGCGTTGCCTCTTCAATGGCTCATTTACAACATTTTCTTTATCTGTGAATGACATTCAGTCAAATAAAAAGTTAGTCCTTCAGAACCATATTCTTTGAACATTAAACACATTTTCTTTATCTGTGAATGACATTCAGTCAAATAAAACGTTAGTCCTTCAGAACCATATTCTTTGAACATTAAAAACAAGAGAAACCATCTCACTAACAAGAAACGGATGGGAAAAACTGGTAGGTAAAGTGGAAGAACACGTAAATAGAATTAGCTTTAAACTTGTGGCATGACTTCAGGACAAGAATACCCAATTCTTCCATGGCAATTTACCAAAATTAGAAGTTGTCTCCTGGCAATAAGCCTAACGTCAAAGATGAAATTTAAAGAACAATTATAAAAACATATTTGCCACTAAAATGATCATCGCCTTGTCCAACTTATTAGTGATCATACAATAATTCAAAGACAATTAGATAATAAATGCAAAATTCATATTTTGACATAGAAGTAAAACCATATCAGCAAATGAAACAAAAAGAACATCAATAAAGCAGACAATATGAATTAGTAAAATTTGTTAGAATAAGGTTAGGTGGGAAAGGAAATTCAATAATGCAGGCTCACCATTAAGCTTCCTTTTCTCTTTGGGCACAGAAGAGCGAATCTTGTTCTCATCATGTACTTCTTTTTGCTCAGTAGATGAATCCTTTCCAACAACATCAGCAAGATTTTCCTCCTTCCCAGCAATTACTTCATTTTTCTCAGTCTTATCTCCAACTTCATCAGGATTATACTTTGAATCAATTTGCTTACTTTCCAATACATCATCCTCCATAGAATCATCACCAGAGCTTCTGTCTAAATTTAATTTTTCTGAGTCTATGATTTCTACAATATCATTTTTCTTGCTTATATCTGCATTTGAAGCATTGATGGTATCTTTATCTCCAACTGATGGCTTCTTCTCTTGTGGCTCTTCAACATCCATTGGATGTGATTCACCACCAACTGGGACAACATTATCCGATAATGGTTCCACAATCTCTGGTTTAACAACATCTAGTTCTAATTTGACATTATCAGCAATTATATTATCCTTTAGTTCTAATTTTTCATTAATTGACACAGAATCAGTAGAAATAGAATCAGATTTTACTTGAAACCCTAAATTAGGGCTGACCTCAGATACCTGGTTTGCTGTTGTAGAAGTGTCATACATTGCATCCTCGAGTGCAGGCTTCATATCCTCCTTGTCCAGCAGGGACTTGGAAACCTCTTTCTCCATTTGGGGCTTCAAATCCTCACCCTCCAGCTGGATCTTTGTATCCTTATCATCCTGCTGGAGCCTTGAATCATCAATCCCCAAAGTCTCCTGCGTTTCAGAACCATGTGCAATTTGACCACTTAATGTGCAGTCAGAAGTCACATTCCCTTTAACTCCAATGCTGGTATCCAATGCAAACTCAGAAACCACATTCTGTGTAACAGTAACACTGGCCTCAACTGTGTTTGTGTTAGCTGCAAGCTCCCCTTCCACTGTATATGGATTAGTTCCACCATCCGTTACAATATCTTCTTGAACTTTGTATCCTTGATCCTCGGCTTCTAGACTATCATTGATGTCAATCTGAAAATCCTGGGCCGTAGTATTATCAACCTTCTCTTTTTCATTAGCATCATCAACTACAACTTCAGCCTTCTTCCTAGCAATAGAAACCGGTTCAGATTGCTTTTCCGCACTTACATGCTGGGGATCCAAATTTATGCCATTGTTTGCATCCCTCGTAGCATTTTCCCTCTCAATGCGAAGTGCTTCATCCAAGCGTTTTATTAGATCATCCTTCAAACCTTTAGTTGTTAGTTTCCGTTTCTTTAGCTCCTCCTTCAATTCTGTAACCTTCCACTGATCTATCGGTCGATTGTCTAGAATTGGGTATCGGGATGACATCTTTTCCAACTAATATCACCTTCACAATCCTGCAAACATCAAATGCAACTCAAATTTATCTACTTACATAAACCATCTAAATCATACAGACATTTTGGAGGATAGGAAGATAAAGGAAAAGATCATGATGAAATCAACTATGAAGTAATGATATGCTGAAATAACTATGATTTCACAAGAGGAAATGCAAAGGTACACAACAATATTATTTGTCAATGGAAAGAACATCTGCAAAATTATCTTTAAAACAAAATTGAATAAGTGGAAAAAATGTCATTGTAAACATCTTCGAGGCAAAGAATGGAAGAAAATTCCACAACTCATGCACAACAACGTGACATCTTTTGCGCATGTAACAGAATCAAACAAAAACCAAATGTCACGGCTTTAATGCTGGAAACCAATGATATTCTGTTCAAAGGCACATGATTTTACCTAATGCTCCATTTGGTTTACCAGATAAACACAAGTCATTCCACCAGAAAATGTCCCCTTGACCAGATAAACACAGGTCATTCCACCAGAAAATATCCCTCCTTTAATGACATGTCTATACTTTTCATATTGAACAAAGCACTGTTACAGTACACATTTTGCAGACTTTCCCTTTTCCAAACAAGCTTTGATATAGAAACTATTAGAAGTATTCACAACCGAGAACAAGTTAAACTGACAAAAAAGAGTAAACTCATTGAATCACCTGGTACAGCCCAGCTATTACAGAAGAGACATCAAATCGGTAAAAAAAAAAACCCCAGAATACACGACAAGGGAACAGAAACATTGAAATGAAGAGCCAAAACCCAAAGTGTCAAATCGAGAACAAGTCGTAGACCTGAATGTGCGATAATCCTCTGACCTCGATTCCAGGAAACTCACGCACCCACGACGACGACGAAAAGCTCGACAACAGATTTTGTAAAAAACCCTAAATTTCACAACACAAAACCCGACATTAGAGATCGATAAACCAAATGCCCGCGGAGTAAAATAAAACTGCAAAAAAACTGCCGCCCAGTGGATAATTTATTTCACAGCGAACCCTCGAATTCGACCCACTGGACCAAACACAATCTTTTTTTTTCTAAATTTCCTGGAAAATAAACGAAGAACAAAAACCAACTGAACCAAAGAGACTACTGAGACAGTGCGAGAAAACGCAAACGAAGGCTTCTTTATAAAGAGGAAATCATGAAAAGGATAAAATGGAAAATGGAAAATCGAGGTACTGACAATTCCCAATCTTTTTGTCCGTTTGCGTTAACATTTGGGCGTTAGGGTTTTTGGGTTTTGCCATTATATTGCGTTAAAATGTCGCCTCAGAACACCTTTTTTATTTATTAATTTAAAAGATAAAATAACACAATACAAATAAAATCGGATTTTTAATTAAATCATAAAAATTTAAATCGATTAATTAATAATTTTTACTTTTTAACTTTTATGAATTAATAAATTAAAATAAATAAATTAATAATATTTTTAATTAAAATTTTGAATACATAAATATATTTTAAATTATTTAATTTTATTTAATTTTTTATAATTATTTAATATCAATTAACTTTTGCAGACTCAAATTCCTTATTTTATTGGTTTAATTTTTGATCTAATTTTTAAAACATTGATAAAAACATAAATTTAATAGTTATAACATAATTAATAATTTTTTATTTTTATAATAATAAAAAGTATTATATTATAAAAATGAAAATTTTATTTTATGTATAAAAGTATCTTATTAAATTTGTTTATTTTAATATTAATTAAATATTTTGAATTAGAATAAAAATGAAAACATTTGAAGTAATTATGTACCGAAAATAAAAAATCAATTAACTAATTTAATTTAAAATTGTATTTTAAAATTTAACATTAAAATTAATTATGTGTTAAAAAAATTTAACACGTCATCAACTACCAACAGAAAAACATAAAATGTAGTAAATAAATAAATAAAACATTATTATTACTATCTTTTGTAGTCTCGACGCTAAGCTACTAGAGATCAGCTCTGTCTCTGTCAGACATTTTATCGAACACTCGAAGCTCTAATCGAATCTCACGCCCTCCTGTACGTTGCAGAGAAAAGCGATGTTTCGAAGGTATGCGTTCTGTATTTGGTTTTTCTAGTTGAGGTATGCAATTACAGCACCAATTGGTATTAGTTGAATATTTGCGGATTTGTAGGTCGATTTTGGACTTTGCGTCTCGTCGATCGTTTAGGACAATTCCGAGGCAGCCGACGTATCAGGCATGTATTTCATAAGTATCTTAATAAATTTTGAAATTCTTAATCTCGGATTGGAACGACGAGGGAATATTCATTGAATGCTGTTCTATTTTAAAGCTGTTAATTGTTCCGTGTTTTTGCGTTCTATCTCAGTTTTTGGATTGTGGGTTTTATTTGATTTAGAATGGGAAGTTGGGCAAAGGACAGGAACTGGGTTTGTTGACTTCCAGCTGATGGGAATGTGTTGTTATTAGCTTTTGCAGTTGGTCAATGCTTTTTGGTGATACTGATATTTAGTTTGCGGTTAATTCGAGCAGACACCGTCATTCATTTATACAAAGAGACAATTTTCAACTTCCTCCAAGGACAATGGATCCCCAAAAACTGGTTCTGAAGGTAAAACACCAGAAGCAAAAAGCAATTCAACAAATTTTGTAGTGGGGAGCGCCATTGTTGTTGGAGTAGCTCTTTTAGCATATCAATCAGGCTATTTAGACAAAGTTGTTGGTAAAGATCAGCAGGGTTCTCATCATTCAGCTGAACTTGAAATTGACCATAAACAAGTAAAGGAAACTCAAGACTTAGGAGAGCAAGTGGTATCCACGACAAGTGAAGAACCCTCCGCAAAGATTGAAAGCCAAATAGATCTTCCTGGTGTTGGAACTGAAAAGAAGATTGAGACTCTTGTAGATCTTCCTCAAGTTGATACCAAGAAGGATGATGAAAGTCCTAAAGACTCGCCTCATGTTGAAGTTCAAATTGATGTTCCCCACCAGCAAGCTTTTGGTTTAACAGAAGAAGGAAATCAAGCTCATGTAGAAGTGGCATCTGATGTGAAAACAGAAGCTGAGGGAATTAATGTCCAGGACAAACATAAATTGGAATCTTCTCATAACACAAGTACCGAAGCTAGTGTACCTGCAGAAAGCCCAGAGGCAAAAACTGATGTATATTCCAATGAGAATGTTCAAGTTAGACAAGTACAACAAGAGGCTAGCTCGGTTCCTGAAGACGATCTTGGACCCACTCAGCATCACACTGCAGAAAAGAGATCAGAGGTAATCTGACAGTTTGTGGATAATTTGGTGCATAAAATTGCATAGGAAAAGAAAGAAAAAGGAGTATCAGGGCAAAAACTCTCAATATCATTCTCAATTATAAAGATGTAACAATGAATCCAAACCGTATAACTGTAGAGAAAGTCCTAACTGGACTTGAAACTAAGACCTTTGTTTTTTTTTTTTTCCCAACAAAAGTTTTGCGAGACCTTGTATTTGACGATCCCAAACTAGAAGCCTTTGTGCAATTGATCCCTTTTTTAAGCTTGAAACGAATCTAGGGAAATCATGGAATCCATTGTGTTTGCTATGTTGTTTGCACAGTTAACAACTGTGTTTGATATTCTGCCATGGCAGTCTGTGGTTGAGAAAGATAGAGAAGGGGCAAGTCTACTTGATACATATCTTCTTAAGGATAAGGCTGAAGAAAGCTCAGTGACTAAGGACTCTAGTGAGCAGGTAAACAAACAATCTATGCTTTTTACTTGGCAGATTAATGTTACATTAATAGGAATGCTTAATTGCATGGACAGAAATGTTACAGAAAGGAACTACTTAAATTATCTTCTTTGCAAATGTAGGCAATAGAAGAATCAGATGATGGTTCTATGACAGTTGACGGGAAGCTGGTTCTGAATTTTCTCCAAGCAATTCATGCAGCTGGAAAGAGGCAAGCTGAGTTGGATACCCGCACTTTTGCCGAAGAGAAAAAGGCCTTGAAGGTATATTTGTTTCTGGCTTGAACTATTAATAGTCTTGATGTACATTCTGGAATGTAATTTTGTTGTATTCTTTCCTTGGTATGCAAGAAACTTGAGTTAGCATCAGTAGAGGTAATCTGATTCCTGTTGGTGCTTTCTCACACTCTGCTTTGGTCGTTCTGGTCCTTATTCTATGTTCAGGAGAAGTATGAAAAGGAATTGAGGGATTTGAGGGCTAGAGAATTCATGCGTGCAGAAGAGGCAGCAATCCTTGATAAGGTTTTATAGATCATCTCTTATTACCTTTTTCATTATTGATGAATGGAGTTAAACAGAGTTGACAGGATATGCACATAAATACGAACAGTTAGGCTACTTTTAATCCAACCTCTATCTGGCAATTTGTACCCTGTAACCAGACTATAACTTCAACCATTTCAGGAACTAAAAAGAGAGCGAGCAAAAGCAACAGCTGCTATCAGAGCACTTCAAGAAAAAATGGAAGAGAAACTTCGCATAGAGCTTGAACAAAAGGTGTTCATATTTTTTATTTTGCGAAAACAGCATATATCTTTTGGATCTAGTTGTTTAGTTTCTAATTCAATTTGTGATTGTAGGACACCGAAGTCAAAAAGAAACTTGAAACATTGCAGGAGTTGGCAAAAGCAGAACTGTCTGCTGCTATTGCTAGTGAAAAGGCAGCACAAATAGAAAAGATGGCTGAAGCAAACCTCAATGTGCGATATCTTCTTGAAATGAAAATGAGTTATTTTCAACTATATTTGCTTGTTTATGATTTTTAGTAAGATTATTTGTTGCTTAATGTGAACCTTAAGGAATATTGGTCAACAGGATTTAGGTGCTCTTCGTCCTTTATTTTCCCATGCTGAATTTAGAACCTTTATGTTGAGATAACTCTGATTGCTTGCTGGTGATGTTGTTTCTTAAAGCCTAAGGTGTTCAGATTTCTTTTCTTTTGTAGATAAATGCGTTGTGCATGGCTTTCTATGCAAGATCTGAAGAGACGCGTCAAATCCATTCTGTTCACAAGCTTGCATTGGTAATAGTCTTCATTTTCGTCATTCAATGGCTACATACACACGCACATATGTGAAGTATCTTACACATATATTGTGGCTGATTTCATGTTCCCAATTTCTGCTAATGATTTTATTTCGTGCTCAGCAAATTGATTTTTTATCTGGATTGTAGGGAGCACTAGCATTGGAAGATGCACTAACAAAGGGGTTACCAATTCAGCAAGAGCTTGATGTTTTAAATCCATATATTGAAGGAATTGATAAAGACTCACTTTTGCATTTGGTCCTCTCGACCCTTCCGGAAGAAGCACGGCATAATGGCACAGATACTCTGCTGCAATTGAATCAAAAGGTAAGCAACTTGGCAAACCTAAAGTTGCAGAATTAAATGCTGCCACCAATAATTGTGATTGCTCATTCGCTTGATGTGTCCTCATGCAGCAACTTCATCAGAAACTTATGGATCAGATATTGAAATGTTTACTTTAGAGGCAGTATGCTTAGTCGTTAATACTTTTGCGCAAAAAAGTGGTTTTTGTTTAGAAAGAGTTTAGGATATCGATGTACAGAATATGTTTGCTTTCTCACTAACTAATATCCATTTCTCACTAACTAATATCCATTTCGGTTTTAGTTCAACGCCCTGAAGGGACCACTTCGACACTACATTTTGATGCCACCAGGTAGCGGTGGCCTCTTGGCGCATGGTTTGGCTCAGGTTGCATCCTGGCTAAGGGTATGTGATCATAGAAAATTATCTGAATATCTATTTTAGACTTGTATGGGTACTGTATTGATATAGTTTTTGCAGATCAAGGAAGTTGACCCATCCGGAGAAGGGATCGAGTCCGTGATTACTAGAGTCGAGAGTTTCCTAGCTGAAGGAAAGCTTGCTGAAGCAGCAGATACTCTCCAAGAAGGTGTCAGAGGCAGCCAAGCAGAAGAAATAGCTGGAGACTGGGTGAAGCGAGCCAGGAACAGAGCCATCATAGAGCAAGCTTTAACCGTACTCCAATCATATGCAACTTCCATTAGCCTAACCCAATAATACCATTGTTATTACCTTCACCCTTGTGTGATTAAGCTTGCCATGGCTATACCGGTAATCATTTCCCGGTTAACCCTCCGATCAGATTATTGACACAGGAAATTGAATTCTGAGTTTTTGTTGAGCAACAGAAAAGTGTAGTATCACCCATTAGATTAACCGCAATCCCAAATAAGAGAAGTTTTGTTTCTTCATGATCAAAATTCCTTGTTCATGTTCTTGAAGATAGTGGGCTGCCCTATTGAGAGTAACTCTGTTCATGAAAGGTATTTTAGTCAACAAGCTGGCATTTCATGGTGTTTCTTCAATTTCATGTATGCCATTCATTGTTCCCATTTCCCAGATGAAAAGAAAAGTTTCTTTCTTTCCTTTCCATAAAGTTTTCCCTGATAATGTATCCAATCTTTATCCGTGTCTCAAATATGTGATCTTTTTGTTGTCTTCCACGTATAGATGTAATCTGGTTCGGTTTAAAGTCAACAGGACAAGTTTGAAATTGGACTCAGGATTCAAACTTAACACAATTTTTTGGAGTTGATGATCATGACAAATTAGTAAAAGTTTGGGTCATTTTGACTCGGAAGTTAAAAAAATTAAACTAGATTTAATCTGTTCGAGTTTTGATATTTTGGATCGATTAGAATTGGATTTGAAAACAATTTTAAGTTACGATTTAAATTTAAAAATAATCTTCAATTTCGAAGCCCATTGCAAACCCTAGATGAAATTGATAATAATCAAATTACTCTTAATTTTTTTTTCATCATGTTCTTGGAGCACAATTAAATAGGAGAATGTATGTATTTGAGATTCCATATTCTAAGGTCGACCAAGTCCATGTGCTTCAAGGCTCTGCCCATGTGAATCTTATTCCCATTTTGATCAATAATTCAAGTCTCTCGTTAAATGTTAATTAACAATTATAATAAGTGGTTCAGTCGAATTTTGCTAGGGCTGAACATCGTTATTCGGATCCATGATTCTGATTGATTTCGGCTACAAGATACCTGCAAAACAAGTAAGACACGCCGGGAGTTGGTTCCCGGAAGGCCCCTCCGACGCTTAGGTTAGTGTTTTTGTAAGAGTTTTGATAATTGAAAACAGAGACAAGTAGAGTTTTCTATCTCGTACCTGCGTCGTGAGGAGATAATCAACTTATATAGTAAATACCTGTTAGGTTTAGGTCATTGTATATGAGTGGGAGGTTGCCACTTGCAAATGGGCTGTGGATACGTGGACCTGAGCTTGGGCCTAGAATAGCCGACCCAACCAATAAGGTATCACATTGATTATTATTTTTGGGCTTTGATATCAAGTTGAGTACTCTAACCCGAATCAAACCCTGAATATATTATTTATGAACGTTATTTTGAATAAAACGATATGGTTTCTAAATTTTAAATCTAATCAACTTAGCATAATCTTAATCGAACTATAAATTGCCCAAATTTTGGACCGTACAAATTCAACCAAACTCAAGTTCAAACCGAACTCCGCTAATTATTTTCGGATGAAAATTAGATCTTTTGATCATATGATGCACTGTATGTTGTGAAGTCTCGTCAATGTGTGTTAGTCTATATGTGTGGGGAAGGGGAAAAGAAAAAAAGAGACATAGAGATAGCAATCATGGTTGGATGAAGAATACGTCTCTTACTTACCACCTAATTTCATTCATCGAAGCTGGCATTGAGGATGTGAATCTAACCCTCTAACCAAATCATGTATTCTAAAATTATTATTTAACGAATTGACAATTCAATTAAATAAACTCGTGACGTTTTCCACGAATATTTAAAGTGTACTTAAAAAAAATTATTTTGTGATAAATAATAATTAAATTTATAGCCAAATTAAAGTATAAATATATAGCCAAATTATATATTATTAAACCTTTCTAAATTCTACGTATTCGCGAAATTTTTATTTAGTATTGTTGTTGTTGTATATTTTTTCCTTTCTATTCTTATTAGTTTATTAAAAAAATCAATCAAATAATATATAAATTCCCGGGATGAAAATTTCTAAAGGTTAATATTCACACATTTTAGTGTTAGTTGGCAATAAATAAAGTAATTCTTTATTTTTTAAATGTATTCTCTTTCAGTAAACCTTACAAGAACAGACGGAGACATCCGAGGATGTCTGATTCGTAATGACTATTTGCTGGAGATTGCACGTGAATGTGATTGAAGAAACATGCTCTGTCCTAGATATTCGTTTATAATAATAGGAAATTAATAACTGAAAATTTCGCTAAAATGTAATTTTGGGCCTGTTTGGATGAGTTTTTTAGAGGTCAATAAGTACTTTTCTCCGTCACAAATTTTTTTAAGAAAAATAAGTGTTTGACTGTAAAATAAAAAATTAAAATTTTAATAGATATGACTTTTTTGGAAGCCAAATATAGCTTTTTAAGAAATTTAAATTTGGAGCTTCTCAAAAAGACCTCTCAAATAGCTTTTTCTGGTATATTTTTCAGATTAATTAATGAATCTATTTTTAGTCCCTTTTGTCCTTATATTTTACACATAATTTTCACAATATCCACAAACTTATATTTACATTTACTCAAAATGATATTTATTTTAGGATTTATATAATATTATTTGACTTTTTATATATTTTAATATTTATTTTTTATATCAGTTTTACTTATGTTATAATCCATATAAAAGATTTGGTTAGATATATTTTCATTTATATTTATATGATTTGAAATTATATAGTAATTAATATATTATGCTTTGTATATTGTTTGATATACTTTAAATAATATTTATATGCATAAATAATTTTATTACAAGATAAAATATAGTTAAAATTAAAAGTGTCTTTTATTTTTATGTTACCAAATAGTTTACTGTATGAAGCTCTTTTAAAAAAGTTTTTTTTTAAATGACAGTCAAATAGTCAACTAAATTCTTACAAAAGTTTTTCTCAGAAAAGATCTACAAAAAAATTCTACTAACAAAAATTCTACTGATATAAGTTAAACTAAACAGAGGCTTAGACATATTTTTAATTAGAAAGTAATTAATAATATTATTTTTTTTAGATATTACTATTATTATTATTTGTCTTCGTCCCATCTTACTGTTACCAGATTTCGTGTGTCTGAATCGGACGTGGTAAAACATCAACATCGTTCATTATAATGTAATCATTGTCCTGAATCAAAATAAGAAGAAGCAATGGGACCAATAAATTCACATAAACAATCTGCAGGTGCAGGAATCAATTTGTAATAACAGGAACTATAGTTTATTTCAACTTTTAAGAAAATAATTCGTAAAAAATATATTAATATAATCATTATTTATATTAAATTCATCATTTATTTATATATTCATATATTTGATTTTTTAAATCTTCTGTTCACCCCCAATAGTTCTTTTATGTTATTATAATAGATATAAATTTCTCATCCCGTAAAAAATAAAACTCCTTACTGTTGAGTTTATCCAATCTTGTATGTCAGCGAAATTTTTACTGGATATTATTATTGTTGTCGTTGTCGTATATTTAACTTGTATGAATATTTTATTTGTTAATTATTATATACATTAAACAATTTGTTTAATATAAATTAGAAATATACTTTCTCAAAAATGGTCTTATGTCCCAATCACCGCTAGAAGAAGGAAATAAGTGGGATTTCGGAAAAAAGGAAGAGATAATATGTAGTGAAGTGTGTTTGGTTCGTTGCCAACTAAGACAAAGACAAATAGATTAAAAAGGATGGGTTTGGTTTGTTTGGTTTTCCGATTCGGCTTGGCTTAGGCGTAGACTAAGCAGTGAGTACTCAGGCGTTGCTCTTTCCCATTTGGCAGCTTCTGTTTTTATCTCAATGCCTATTTGGTTGAATTTTTGAAGGGTAAAATAAGTATTTTTTTTATCGCAAAAGTCTTGTTTTAAAATGAGTATTTGGCTGTAAAATAAAAAATATCTTTTTAGTAGATATAATTTTTTTGACAGCTAAAATACAACTTTTGAAGCAGCTCAAATTTGGAGTTTCTAAAAAAAGTACCATTTTATATAGATTTTTAGATCAATTAATGAGTCTATTTTTAGTCCTTTTTGTCCTTATGTTTTATACATAATTTCTGCAATACCTACAAACACATCTTCACGTTTATTTTGAGATTTATATAATATTATTAGAATTTTTATATGTTTTTATATTTATTTTTTATATTAGTTTTAGTTATGTTATAATCCATATAAAATATTTGGATAGATATATTTTCATTTATGTTTCATGTGGTTTAAAATTATATAATAATTAATATATTTTGCTTTGCATATTGTTTAATATATTTTAAATAATATTTACAAGCATAAAAAAATTTTATTACAAAACAAAATATATAGTTAAAATTAAAAGTGCTTTTTTTTTTATATTGTCAAACAGTCTATTGTATGAAATTCTTTCAAAAAAATCATTTTTTTAAATGACAGTCAAACAATCAACTAGCTTCTTATAAATACTCTTATCAGAAAAGCTCTACTAACAAAAGCTCTACTAATATAAGCCCATCTAAATAGGCACTTACTAAGGATGGCAATGGGGCGGGTATGCCATCCCCCGTACCCGCCCCATGAACTCACCCCACCCCCATACTCATCGGGGATTTTTTTGGCACCCCCATTCC
>JAOSBP010000204.1:27100605-27117145 GCA_027563825.1 Erythroxylum mucronatum
TGATTTCTGAGTTTACATGTATATATATATAATGGCAAACTCGTAATTATTATATAACGGGTAAACGGGTATGGGGGTGGTATCCCCATACCCGCCCCATACCCGGCGGATATTTTTGTTAACCCCTCATACCTGCCCCATGGGTAAAAATTTGCTCCCCATATTTGCCCCTGTTCGGGTAATTTTATCGGATACCCATTGGGTTCGGGTATAATTGCCATCCCTAGCACTTACTTAATAACAAATGTAAATGTTTTAAATTATTATAAAGTTAACAATAAAATATTTAAATATAAAATATAAAATTAAATAATAATTTTTATTGAACTTCCTAATCGAGGTTCATGAGTTTTTATCACGAAAATAAATTTTTTATAAAATACAAAAAGAAGGCTGTATATAATTAGTGACCCTCCCGAAACCTCGCACAATAGGAAGTTACATGCAGTGACTCGATGAATTTGCCATTACTTTCACACCTAAACAAAATATGTAGTTTTTAAAAAATAGAATTTTGTAAAAAGATAATTACACTAATTAAAGGTTAAATAATTAAATTAAAATAATACTATTTTGCAATTTTTTAAGATAAGCTGTTTAATTTAATTTAAGTAATTAAATTTAACAGAGTCAGCTATATAATAATGGTAAAAACAGGACAAGACAAAATGTAGTTTTTTAAGTTTTAGGTGGCTAAGTTATTAAGGTTATAGCCAAGCCGAACCGTAAGATGTTAGCGTAGTTCATGGAGTTGTCGGTGGTCCTGTGAACGCTAACTGCAAGCTGAGCAAAGCTTGACTCACTCTCATCTCATCTCTTTTAATTATCTTTCTTCTTCGCTTCTTTTCCACGACATCTGTAGATGCTAACACATTCTCTTCATCTTTACTGCATCTCTTCCTCTCTCCATCTCTCTAAGAGGTAAGTAACTAACTGAGACCCACTTACACCGCTCTCTTTTGGAATTGTATTTTGCTATTGCTTTCCACTCAATGTGATTTGTCGTTCCTGGTATTCCTGGAGGAGGTGGTCTCCTTAACTGTTGTTAGATTTGATCCATTCTCATTCCCTCTGCTTGAGATTTGATGCGCTATCTTTTGATTCATTTCAAGTTCGATCCACTCTCTGACTATCGCTATCTTCAGATAAACAAAGTCTAGATTTTGCTTCAATTTCTTTCTTTTGGGAAATTTCCAACCACTTCAAGTTCGCTTCTTTTATTATAATTTCTAAAAATTGAATCTTTCTTCTGAATGGCGACAAGGGCATAGTACTTTGGCTTTAGTTTTACTTCTTGGTTGATTGGCATTGGATTCGTTTTAAGATTTTAGTGTTTTTTACATGGTTTTAGTTCAATTGAGCTCAAGTTGGGGAAGCAATTAGTGGCTGCTTGCGTCTGATCTGACACCAAGTTTTGCATTGGGACTTTTGTACTTTTGTTCTGGCAGAGGATTTTGATGCTTTGACTGTGTAAGGCAGGCAGATCTGGGGAGGGGCAAGGTTTTGCACTGATTTATTTGTGTTGGGAATCTTGAAGTTAAGTAAAACTGGCGACCACACTCGCTTGGAGGTTGGCTGCCAGCAATGGCAACGGCCTTGCCACAAATGATATGGTAAAGTTCACACCTTTGCTTGGTTATGTACTCTGAGCATGAGATTCAGATACTTATGCTGATTCGTTGTATCTTGATTGATGTGGTACGGGCTGGATCTCAGTGATCTGATAGTTGCTCATTGGTGTATCTGATTCTTTATTGGATTGTAATGGAGTTACTAAAGAAGATGTATTTAATGTTCTTTTTTGTTTTGCTCTGGTAAGAAGACGCACAAAGTTCCTGGAGATGCCTCTTTTCATTGCTAATTTCTGATCCCAGTTTAGATACTGAACCAGAAATAGGTGGCATTTCTGATATATATTCTGTCCCTCCCCCTCACATCTATCAAAATATAAAAAAATGGAAAAGGGATCAGATACGTTGAAATTCTCCATGTCTTTGATCAATGTTTTGTTTGGTAGATGTGTGTGAATAAATGTACATTCTCCCTTTTCATGGTTTCAGGAAAAAAATGTTGATGCAAGACTTCAAGATTCAGAGCCCCCTACTCCACACTCTGTTATGAAGATGGGTTTACGGTCAGTTTTAATCTAATTTAGTAATGTAGTCTTCAAGAACAACGTGCATACAACTAAATTGGCATCTTTTGTTGTTTGTTATTTGTTGCTCATCTATGTTCGCAATTTCTAAGGCGCTGAAATATTTTTGAATAATGTACTTAATCATGTTCCTGCCTTTTGAAAAAGGCAAATGCAACAAATCAGTTGCCAAAACTTTCAGAGTTTCCAAAGGTTGTGGCAATTGGTTACGACAAATTTTCTGACCTCTTTCACCCATTTCCTCTGCTAATCTGCCATATGCAATGGCAGTTGGTTACCAAAGTCAATATTGTTAGGACTGATATGGGTGAGGATAATTTAGGAAAGGGGGAGAATAACAAAGAAGGGAATAAGCCTAGGATATGGAGAGTATACTCGAGGAGAAAGAAAGGTGTAGAGGGGAGTTAGTTAGTTACGGGCTGAGTTGACAAAACAGAATGTCTTGGGGAATAGGTGGTTTTTAGGCTGAGAAGTTGGGGGAAAAAAAGGGGAGAGGGGAGGAGAAGTCATTGGAGGCAGAAAGGAGATTATTCTTTGTGTGTTTCTGAGAATCACCACTGTATTAGCAATATATAGTACTTTTTCATTCAATAATACAGATTTACTCTCGTGCTAAAAGCTAGAGTTCTATCAAATATCCTTTCCTTAGTTAGTCAGTAAAGGTAACACATGCCTTTGCGTAGAAGTCCACATGAGTGGGAAATATGTAATCTCTGTGATGTAAGCACTTAAAACTACACTTTCTGAGTCATTAGTGCCAATTAAATCTCTGTCTATGTTTAATCTATATGGTTGTTAATGCTCTGAATTTGTAATGATTCAGTTGTGCGGTTGCTTTGAAAATGGTTATTATTTGAGCTAGAAATTTACTGGAACCATGGCACTGGATGCCTAGTGATCATTAGATGAGTAGATTTTCTATGAGTTTGACATACTTCATATTCAAACTTTTATGTTTGACGTCAGAAGGTGCATTATGCCATGAAAATATATTTCCTTTCCTAATAGAACAAAACAAAAGTACACAAATAAACAAACCAAAAGCATTCAGCTTATTTTCATTCCAATTTCATAAGGTGCTAAGTAAGAGACTTTTGGTATAACTTTATGTGAGAAAATAACATTCTTAAATCATCTGCAGAGATCGTAGTAGTAGCATGGAGGACCCAGATGGCACATTGGCCAGCGTTGCACAATGCATTGAGCAATTGCGTCAAAATTCTTCATCTGCACAAGAGAAAGAATTTTCCTTAAGACAGTTGCTAGATCTTATTGAAACACGTGAAAGTGCCTTTAGTGCTGTTGGGTCTCACTCTCAAGCAGTTCCCGTACTTGTTTCTCTTCTCCGTTCAGGAACACTGGGAGTAAAAATACAGGCTGCTACTGTTTTAGGTTCTCTCTGCAAGGAGAATGAACTGAGAGTAAAAGTATTGCTTGGAGGATGCATTCCGCCATTGCTTGGACTTCTTAAGTCAAGCTCTGCAGAAGGTCAAATTGCTGCAGCAAAGACAATATATGCAGTTTCTCAAGATGGGGCTAAGGATCACGTTGGGTCTAAAATTTTTTCAACCGAAGGAGTTGTGCCAGTGCTTTGGGGGCTGCTTCAAAGTGGGCTGAAAACTGGCAACCTAGTTGACAATTTGTTGACTGGAGCACTTAAAAACCTCTCTAGCAGCACTGAGGGATTTTGGTCTGCAACGATTCAAGCTGGTGGAGTGGATATACTAGTGAAGTTGCTCACAGCAGGGCAGTCAGGGACCCAAGCTAACGTATGCTTTCTTCTTGCATGTATGATGGTGGAGGATGCATCAGTTTGTGCTAAAATATTGGCTGCAGATGCTACTAAACAACTTCTTAAGTTATTGGGACCTGGTAATGAAGCTTCTGTTAGAGCAGAAGCTGCAGGTGCTCTTAAGTCTCTTTCTTCTCAGTGTAAAGAAGCTAGAAAGGAGATAGCAAATTCTAATGGTATTCCGGCCTTGATAAATGCTACTATAGCTCCATCAAAAGAATTCATGCAGGGTGAGTATGCACAGGCTTTGCAGGAGAATGCAATGTGTGCTCTTGCTAACATTTCTGGTGGTTTATCATATGTCATCACAAGCCTTGGACAAAGCCTGGAATCATGCTCATCACCTGCCCAGACAGCAGACACTTTGGGGGCCTTAGCTTCAGCTCTCATGATCTATGACAGCAAAGCTGAATCAACAAGGGCATCAGACCCTACAGCTATAGAGCAGACTTTGGTTAGGCAGTTCAAGCCTCGTGTGCCATTTCTCGTCCAAGAACGAACTATAGAAGCATTGGCCAGTCTATATGGTAATAGCATACTCTCAATTAAACTTGCAAATTCTGAAGCTAAAAGATTACTAGTTGGTTTGATCACAATGGCTGCAAATGAAGTTCAGGATGAGCTTATAAGAGCTCTCCTCACACTTTGCAACAGTGAAGGGAGCTTGTGGCGTGCACTTCAGGGACGTGAAGGTGTTCAATTATTGATATCTCTTCTTGGACTGTCCTCAGAGCAGCAGCAGGAATGTGCAGTTGCATTGCTTTGCCTTCTATCTAATGAAAATGATGAAAGTAAGTGGGCCATCACTGCTGCTGGTGGTATACCTCCACTCGTTCAAATACTAGAAACAGGATCTGCTAAAGCCAAGGAAGATTCTGCAACAATCCTGAGGAACCTATGCAACCATAGTGAAGATATACGTGCATGTGTTGAAAGTGCTGATGCTGTTCCTGCATTATTATGGCTACTGAAGAATGGTAGCCCTAATGGAAAAGAAATTGCCGCAAAGACTCTAAACCATTTGATCCATAAATCTGATACAGCAACTATCAGCCAACTCACTGCATTATTAACCAGTGACCTACCTGAATCCAAGGTTTATGTTCTGGATGCTTTGAAAAGTATGCTTTCTGTGGTTCCCTTGAGTGATATATTGAGGGAAGGTAGTGCTGCAAATGATGCAATTGAGACAATGATTAAGATATTGAACTCTACTAAAGAAGAGACTCAGGCCAAGTCTGCGTCGGCTTTGGCAGGGATCTTTGAGATCAGAAAGGACTTGCGTGAAAGTGGCATTGCAGTTAAAACTTTCTGGTCTGTGATGAAATTGCTAAACGCTGAGTCAGAAAACATCCTGGTAGAGTCATCTCATTGCGTTGCTGCCATATTTCTTTCAATTAGAGAGAACAGAGATGTTGCTGCTGTCGCTCGAGATGCATTGTCTCCCCTAGTTACACTCACCAACTCTTCAACTTCAGAAGTAGCAGAGCAGGCAACATGTGCCCTGGCAAACCTTATTTTGGATAGTGAAGCTTCAGAGAGAGCAATTCCTGAAGAAATTATTCTGCCTGCTACGAGGGTTCTGCGTGAAGGCACGGTTTCTGGAAAGACACATGCAGCAGCAGCTATTACTCGCCTGTTCCATTCTCACAAAATTGATAATGCCGTAATTGATTGTGTCAATCGTGCTGGAACTGTCCTTGCATTAGTCTCTTTCCTAGAATCTGCTGATGGTGGATCTGTTGCCTTGTCAGAAGCACTAGGTGCACTTGCTATTCTGTCAAGTTCAGAGGGAACTAGTGGGAATGTTAGACCTGCATGGGCAGTATTAGCTGAATTTCCAAGAAGTATAACTCCTATTGTTTCATCAATTGCTTATGCAACACCGGTGTTGCAGGATCAAGCTGTTGAAATATTATCACGACTTTGCCGGGATCAGCCGGTCGTCTTGGGAGAGACAGTTTCTAGTTCAGCTGAATGTATATCGTCAGTCGCTCGACGTGTGATCAATTCTACAAACCCAAAGGTCAAACTTGGGGGAGCTGCACTTCTTATTTGTGCTGCAAAAGTCAGCCCTCAGAGATTGGTGGAAGACTTAAATCAATCAAATTCCTGTAGTCATCTCATTCAATCACTTGTTATGATGTTTAATTCCATGGAGATCTCTGCTTCGGGAAATCAAAGTGATGATAAGGAAATAATTAGCCTCTCTAGGCATTCTAAGGAGGAGGGAGGCAATAGTGAAGCCAACAATGGAACATCAGTAATTCATGGATATAGCTTGGCAGTTTGGCTACTCTCGGTTCTTGCTTGTCATGATGAGAAAAGTAAAGTTGTGATAATGGAAGCTGGGGCAATAGAAGTCCTCAACGAAAGAATCTCCAGTTGTCTCTTGCAATATAGTCAGGTATTCAATCCTTCTTCCATATCTTCCTTTTTGTCCTTTTTGTCATCATAAACACATAAAACCAAAACTGAAGAACTTCCCTTGTTATGTATCCTCTTCTCTGAAGGTTGTCAGTATTAAAAATCTTGACATAGCTGAATGTTTATGGATTCTGAGATTCATGCTATAGAAAGCATTTGTATTGTATTTTCAAGTTAAATTACATCAATTTTGTTTCTTTTGTCCATGGTTCTTCATGCAGAGTGATTTTGGTGAAGATAGCAGCATATGGATTTTTGCACTACTGCTGGCGATCCTCTTTCAAGACAGAGATATTATACGAGCACATGCAACGATGAAAGCTATACCAATACTTTCAAACTTGTTGAAATCAGAAGAGTCTGCAAACAGATATTTTGCTGCACAAGCAATAGCAAGTCTAGTGTGTAATGGTAGTAGGGGAACTCTTTTATCTGTTGCAAATTCTGGTGCAGCTGGTGGTCTTATCTCCTTACTTGGCTGTGCTGATGGGGATATATGTGACCTTCTTGAGCTGTCAGAGGAGTTTTCTCTGGTGCGTTATCCTGATCAAGTTGCTCTTGAGAGGTTGTTCAGAGTTGAAGACATAAGGGTTGGTGCAACTTCCCGAAAAGCAATTCCTGCCCTTGTTGATCTACTTAAGCCTATTCCTGATCGTCCTGGTGCACCTTTTCTAGCATTAGGACTTTTGACTCAGCTTGCAAAAGATTGTCAGCCAAACAAGAATGTAATGGTAGAATCAGGGGCTTTGGAAGCACTAACCAAGTACCTTTCTCTTGGTCCTCAAGATGCAACTGAAGAAGCTGCAACTGATCTTTTAGGTATCCTATTTGGCAATGCTGAAATTCGAAGACATGAAGCTGCCTTTGGTGCTGTCAGTCAACTTGTTGCAGTTTTGCGCTTGGGTGGAAGAGGTGCAAGGTACAGTGCTGCTAAAGCATTGGAAAGCCTTTTTTCAGCAGACCACATTAGGAATGCAGACACTGCCAGACAAGCTGTCCAGCCCTTAGTTGAAATTCTTAATACTGGTCTGGAGAAAGAGCAGCATGCTGCTATTGCTGCATTAGTCAGGTTATTAAGTGAAAACCCATCACGAGCCCTTGCAGTTGCAGATGTTGAAATGAATGCAGTAGATGTGCTTTGCAAGATCCTCTCGTCAAATTGTTCAATGGACCTGAAGGGGGATGCTGCAGAATTGTGTGGTGTACTATTTGGAAATACAAAAATAAGGTCAACGCTTGCAGCTGCACGCTGTGTTGAGCCTCTGGTCTCTCTCCTTGTGACTGAGTATAGTCCTGCTCAACATTCAGTTGTCCGTGCACTGGACAAACTCGTTGATGATGAACAACTGGCTGAGTTAGTTGCAGCTCATGGCGCAGTAGTTCCTCTTGTTGCTCTCCTATATGGTAGAAATTACATGCTTCATGAAGCTATTTCTAGAGCACTTGTGAAGTTGGGGAAAGACAGGCCGGCTTGCAAAATGGAAATGGTAAAAGCTGGAGTGATTGAAAGTATACTTGATATCCTCCATGAAGCACCAGACTATCTCTGTGCTGCATTTTCAGAATTGCTCAGAATATTGACCAACAATGCCAGCATTGCAAAAGGACCATCTGCTGCTAAAGTGGTTGAGCCCCTTTTCCTCCTTCTGACAAGGCCTGAAATTGGCCCTGACGGGCAGCATAGTGCATTACAGGTTCTTGTCAATATATTGGAGCATCCACAATGCCGTGCTGACTATACCCTCACTTCTCACCAAGTCATTGAGCCACTTATCCCCTTGCTTGATTCCCCTGCTCCAGCAGTGCAGCAGTTGGCAGCTGAGCTTCTCTCACATTTACTTTTAGAAGAACATCTTCAGAAGGATTCGGTGACTCAACAAGTGATTGGTCCCCTCGTAAGAGTTCTTGGTTCTGGCATACACATCTTGCAGCAAAGAGCTGTTAAGGCTCTTGTTAGCATTGCACTAATATGGCCAAATGAGATTGCCAAGGAAGGTGGTGTTGGTGAGCTGTCAAAAGTGATATTGCAAGCTGATCCTTCTCTCCCTCATACATTGTGGGAATCTGCTGCTTCAGTCTTAAGTAGCATTCTTCAGTTTAGTTCGGAATTCTATTTGGAGGTGCCAGTTGCTGTATTGGTAAGGTTGCTACGGTCTGGAATGGAGAACACTGTTATTGGGGCATTGAATGCTCTTCTGGTATTAGAAAGTGATGATGGAACCAGTGCTGAAGCAATGGCTGAGAGTGGTGCCATAGAGGCTCTTTTGGAACTTTTAAGAAGTCATCAATGTGAGGAAACAGCAGCAAGGCTTCTGGAAGTGTTACTCAACAACGTGAAAATCAGAGAATCAAAAGTGACCAAATCTGCAATCTTGCCACTCTCCCAGTACCTATTGGATCCGCAAACCCAAGCTCAGCAAGCAAGATTGTTGGCCACGTTGGCTCTTGGAGACTTGTTCCAGAATGAGAGTTTGGCTCGAAGTTCTGATGCAGTTTCAGCTTGTCGTGCTCTTGTCAATGTACTCGAAGAGCAACCTACAGAGGAAATGAAAGTTGTAGCAATATGTGCTTTGCAAAATCTTGTTATGTACAGCCGCTCTAATAAAAGAGCAGTTGCAGAGGCTGGTGGCGTTCAGGTTGTCTTGGACCTCATAGGCTCCAGTGATCCAGATACGTCTGTCCAGGCTGCAATGTTTATAAAACTTCTCTTCTCTAATCATACTATTCAAGAGTATGCTTCCAGTGAAACTGTCAGAGCCATAACTGGTCAGTATATCAATGTTCTGTGCGTGAGTTTGTCAACTTTCAGGCATCAAGTTGATCATTTTTTATTTTTGACATCTTGCATTACTAACTTTTTGGGATTTGTCATGGAATTCTTGCTTGAGATTGACTCTTCAAAAGGTCTTTTAAATGTGTGTTCAACTTGTCCTCTAAGTTTTGAGATTATTTTGGTAAAAGAAATTGTCTGGTTTGTTTTCCAAGCTTATCAGAGACCACAAAAACAAAGATAGTTTTATGATTCGTAAGGAGAGGACGCATAGATTACTGTGTTGAGATCAATTGCTAATTCGATTCTCCAATGATTATCCATTTGGTCATGCAGCTGCTATTGAAAAAGATCTATGGGCCACCGGAACAGTGAATGACGAATATCTGAAAGCACTGAATTCTCTCTTCAGTAACTTCCCTCGCTTGAGAGCCACAGAACCAGCTACGCTCAGTATACCTCATCTGGTAACATCTCTCAAGACAGGCTCAGAAGCAACTCAAGAAGCTGCTTTGGATGCACTTTTCCTTCTTAGACAAGCTTGGTCAGCCTGTCCGGCCGAAGTTTCTAGAGCTCAATCCATTGCCGCTGCAGATGCAATTCCATTGTTGCAGTACTTGATACAGTCTGGACCGCCTCGGTTTCAGGAAAAGGCTGAATTTCTCCTCCAGTGTTTGCCAGGAACACTGCTGGTCATCATCAAACGTGGAAATAACATGAAACAGTCAGTGGGAAATCCCAGTGTGTATTGCAAGCTTACCCTGGGCAACACACCGCCGAGGCAAACGAAGGTAACAGACTATGTTTACTTTCAACATCCTTGAATTTCGATTGCGTTCCAAAGGAGGGGAAATCTCTTTCCAATCTCATTATTTTCTGCAAAGTGAAACTGGGAAATGCCTGAACTGCTTGTCCTTGCTATGCTGATCCATGTCTGTACTTCTCAGGTTATATCAACTGGTCCTAATCCAGAGTGGGATGAGAGCTTTGCTTGGACCTTTGAGAGTCCTCCAAAAGGCCAGAAGCTGCACATTTCTTGCAAAAATAAAAGCAAAATGGGAAAGGTAAAGATCAATTGGGACTCTTTTTTCATAGACTAAGGATTGAAGTTGATAAATGTTTTCTTAATCTTTGATGAATTTCTGTTCAAACTAATCTCTTCCGATCCAATGACAGAGCTCTTTTGGCAAAGTAACAATCCAGATTGATCGGGTTGTAATGCTAGGGCATGTCGCCGGGGAGTACACGCTGTTGCCAGAAAGCAAAAGTGGACCCTCCAGAAACCTGGAGATTGAATTCCAGTGGTCTAACAAGTAATTACTGTTCAGGAAAATAAGAATCACCACTACTGCAAATTGAAATTTTTAGGGGCTGGAGCATACATGTCAATATATATTTCTTTCCCCCACAGTGTAAATATTTTTGCCAGAGATCTCCGTATGTTCTTGTAGATGTTTTGAGGATGTTGTGAAATAGTCATTTGTCAAAACGCATTTTTTGGTAACCTGGATTCTTTTTCTTTCTCTTTTTTTAATTTCCTGGAAAGAACATGAACAGGCAAAGCTCTCTGTAATTTTTGTACCAATAGTTGTGTGCTTGTCAATCTGAGTTATAGTGATAATGTTGCTTTCTGGATCAAATTGGACATATTTTGCTCGTATTGTTTACTTCTGGTCATGCAAATTCTCTGCGTTATCATTTCAATTGCATAGTATATACATTTATACATATGTATGTATAAGCATGTAAAACTTTGTCAATTACCTGCAAAACTTGATTGTAGCACAGAATTTTCACAAGTGCCGCTGCCCTTTAGTGCAAATTTTCACCACACTTGGCGGATAAAAGTAGGGATGACAATAAGTTGAATCAGGGTAAATTCGATCTTTTTCAGTTGGATCGAGCCAAACAACTCTAATCAATCTAATTCAATTGGACTTTGACAGCTTGATTAGGTTCTGGTACGGTAATGTACCGGTATTAGTTAATATCGAGTATTATTTCGGATAATTTTTTAAATTTATAAAACATTCCTTGAATTTTTTTAAAATTACAAAATTGTTCATTTTTATATTGTACAGTTGTACTGTATATTTTTAACTCTATCTTCAAAAATCATAATAATTTTAATTTAATTTATAAAATTAATTTAATAATTATTAATAAATATAATTAAATTTGAAATATATTTTTAAAATATATAAATTTTTAATAAATTTTGATTTAATAATTAAAAATATAAGTTTATAAATTAATAATTTTTAAAAATAAAATATTTTTATTAATACTTTATTAATAAATATTATATAAAATATTTAAATAAATATAAATATAAATAATTTATTTTTAAGTTTTATTTAATTTATAATTATTATTAGTAATAGACATATTTATTTTTACTTTAAAAATTAAAAATTTACAATAATTATAAAAGTTGAAGTAAATAAAATAAATAATTAAAAAACTTTGAAAAAAAGAAGGGGAAAGGAGAGGAGGGAGAGGAGGAGGGATAGTTTAAAAATTTTTGAAAAAATTCAAAAAAAGCTTCCCTATTTTTTAAAATTTTTGATACCGGAATTGTTATTTTGATACCGGAATCTGCAATTTTCAGGAATTGTTATTTTGAATACCGGCTGGTATCGGACCAGTACTATCCAAAACTGGTCGATACTAACCGGTATTTAAATCTGATATAATCGACCCTTCGTTTCGTACTAGTTTTAGTCTGATACGGCACGCATCAGCCGATACAAAACGGTATCTTAAATCTTAAGTTGAAAGTCAAAACAACAAAATTTATTAAAATTTAACAAAATGATATCGTTCAATTGAATTTAGTCAATTCTCTGGAGTCCAATTTGGAATTCAATTGCACTAGATAAATGACAAAACAAAACACATATTCCATTTACAACATTGAAAAAACGGGTAAATCATAACATGGAAACAACAAAAATCAACAAAGCATAATGTGAAGTTTTGGGATATTACAATTTACTTAAATGAACCTAAGTACAAAGAGGGTGTGTGCATTGCACTCAGTCACGGGGAATCCAAAGGAGTAGACCACTACACCCACCAGAATCCAATGCAAGCAGAAGTGAAAAGTTGTCTTTTATGTTCTTTTTTTTCTTTCCTTTTACATTTGAAGAATCTGCAATTTCCAGGAATTGTTATTGGATACACATTAAATAAACTATAAAATCTAGGTAATAATTCATAAATTATATAATTTAAAAATTATTTAACAAATTAATAACTTAAATTAAAGTGATACAATCAATATAATAATATATGTAGTTTTTTTAAAAGTTTTCCCTTGTAACTAATAATGAAAATTAAATTGATTCTTTGAGCTAAAAATCATAATTTGAATTAATTTGGTTTGACTTGAAATTAATAATTAAAATATGATCAAATCATACGTTATGTTATGCTTAGACCTAAAAAATTAATTTGAGGCTCGACTTGGTCAATATTTATTATCACTAACATCTAGTTGAAATCCCGCTAAAGCATATGGTTAGAAGAAGTTTAATAGTACATAACTTTATCACTATTTAGTAGAGAGACTATTTCTAATAAACTCGCGTGTAACCTGTCCTGAAAATACTATAAAAGGACATATTTCAGACAATATTTTTTTATAAAAAATTTAAAATAACGTTGTAATTTTTAGAGGTCCTACCCAATTCAACTCAACCCACTATGGTACATGAACCGTAAGTCTCTTTTGTCTTGTTTTTCTTTTGACCTTTTAGTTGTATGCCACCATTTGCCGACCACCACTTTAATAATGAATCCTAAGCAATGCACTTGAATGCTTGTGGAACACTTGTTTGATAGAGGTAGAGAGACCAGAAAGTTGAGAGTTAAAAGAGTATAACTTAAGCTTATCTATGGTAAATCCAATTTTAGGGTCTCGAGAGAGCAGGAAATAATACTTTTCACTAGCAAAGACACCACTTTGTCCCTTAGCCACAAAGCTCTTACGTGTACACCCGCTCTTTCTCTCTTCCGATCCCTTATGGCAGAGGCTGGATCTCTGCTTCTAGTGCTAATTGCTGCTTATCTGGTGGAGGGAAGTTTGGAAATCAGCTTCTCCTCCCGCCTGATTCACCGCTTCTCCGACGAGGCGAAGTCACTCAGGATTTTGGGTGGCGGCGCGTGGCCGGAGAAGAAGAGCGTGGAGTATTACAGGATGCTTATGAGCAGTGACTTGCAGAGACAGAAGATGAAGCTGGGACCAACTTATCAGTCTCTTTTCCCTTCTCAAGGCGGCAAAACTATGTCTCTTGGCAACAACTTTGGATGGTGAAATTCAACAAGCAATCATAAAGCTTCAATCTTTTTGTTTATGTATGCTTTTTTAGTGTACATGGGTTTTCTCTTTTCTGTTTTGCAGGTTGCACTATACTTGGATTGATATAGGGACACCCAAAACTTCTTTTCTGGTTGCATTGGATGCTGGGAGTGATCTACTATGGCTTCCTTGCGACTGTGTGCAATGTGCACCCCTTTCTGCTAGCTACTATAACACGCTGGTACCCCATTCTTTCCTCTCCAAACTTGTTTTTTTGCTTAACTTTATTCTTTTTGTGCCTCAATTCTGTCTGAAATTGGGAGTGATGATCGGTGAAAGCTCTATGCTAAGTTGATTGATGCTTCAGAATGGACATCTGAGTGTGCCATGAGCTATTAATAGGCTAGAATATGATGTCTTTTCTATTGTTTAACACCCCCTTTCGGTCAGAAAAGAAAAAAAGATGTGAACTTTAAGGGATTAGTGCCATTGTTAAATTACGGGAACGGGTTTAGCGCTTATTTCCGATGATTGATTTGGCAGGTGCTCCGTCGTGTTTGGAGCATCTATTCTGCAGGACAGAGATCTAAGTGAATATAGTCCTTCTCACTCAAGCACCAGCAAGCATCTGTCTTGCAGCCATGAGTTATGTGCGCTGGGTTCAAAGTGCCAAAGCCCAAACCTACCTTGCCCTTACACAATCGATTATTATACTGAAAATACGTCAAGTTCTGGATTACTGGTTGAGGACATGATACATCTTTTATCAAAAAGTGACTTTGTGAAAACCTCTGTCCAGGCTTCAGTGATCATTGGGTGTGTTTCACTCCTGCCTCATTATAATTTTGAGTCAAAGTTTCGGTAATATATTTAGAAAGTTTACCAAAGGAGCAAAGAATTTATTTCCTTCTAGTGTTTAATTTTTTTCGTTAGTTACCCATCTTTGGTTATCTCTTGACAGATGTGGCATGAGGCAAAGTGGTGGTTACCTGGATGGAGTTGCTCCTGATGGACTGATGGGTTTGGGACTTAGTGCAGTTTCAGTGCCAAGTGTTCTTGCTAAAGCAGGGTTGGTCGGGAACTCTTTCTCATTGTGCTTTAATGAGGATGACTCTGGGAGAATTCTTTTTGGTGATCTGGGGCCAGATATTCAGCAATCTACTCCATTTCTGGCCTTAAATGAGAATTAGTACGAAACATCTTTACATGGTTTTAATTAGTGCAAGCTTTATGACTAATTTGATTTTTCTTCAAGATGCTTAAAGTTCTGATCTTTGTAAGGTTATCTGATTGATTCAGTTCAACATACATTGTTGGAGTGGAGGCCTGTTGTGTTACCAATTCTTGTCCTGAGCAGACAAGCTTCAGAGCACTGATCGATAGCGGCTCATCATTTACGTTTCTACCTAATGACATCTATGAAAGAATTGCCGAGGAGGTACTGAAATAACATTCAACTAAACATGTGGAGTGATTATGTAACTGCCTAATATTACATGCTGAATTTAACAGTTTGACAAACAAGTGAATGCTACAATCTCTAGTTTTGAAGGCTATCCATGGAAGTATTGCTACAAGTCCAGGTGACTTTTCTTGACATAAAAAGCATCACTAGAGTTTCTTCCCTTCAACCCTTCTGTTCTCTACTTTTCTGAAACTAAAAAAGGGAACCGGCGCTGTTTTTCTCTCTGCACGTGGCTTCTTTCGTATGCATCTGTTAAACCGTCTAACATTGAGATGAATCTTTGTTAACAGTTCGGGGAACTTGCCCAGTATTCCCACGGTGAAGCTCATGTTCCCGCTAAACAATAGCTTTATTGTTCAGAATCCCATTTTTGTGATTTATGGCATGGAGGTAAGAGATAGCAGAGTTCAATGTGGTGATTAAAGTTGTTCTTATCTTTCTTCTAGTAACAATGATTTTCTAGGTTATCAAGGTTGTAACATGGTCCAATGACTTGGGATGAAATGTTATGTTCAAAATCATGGTTAAGAATACATAGTAGAGGTTATGGCATCAGATTGAAATGCTTGACTAATCATCTAAAACCATTTTGGAGCATATCCATGAAGTAATTTGTAGATGGTTTGTATCTGAACGGGTAAACCTACTTTCGGATACAGGTTTACCGGTTTACATGACTGTGTAGCATGTCATAGGTTTGGTTATTCACCATCCTGGTGGTGGTGATACCGAAATAGTTGATCGAACAGCGAGGGTTGCTGGTGTATGCGAATCTAAAGTGTAATGGCCTTACTGTGCAGGGAATGGCAGGGTTTTGTTTGGCTATTCAGCCAGCTGATGGAGATATTGGCACAATTGGAGGTAATCATGCTAACTTTTCGGTTCCCACACTGATCCTTCCTCAAACTCAATCTGTGCCTCACGTACTTCATTCTTATGAGAAAATCTCATGCAGAAAATTTTATGACGGGATATCGAGTTGTGTTTGATCGGGAAAATCTGAAGTTAAGATGGTCACATTCTAATTGTGAGTTCATACTCCTCTTCCTTTTTCACTCAAGTTGGATATCGGGGGAAATAATACTTTACTGTCAATTTTACCAATCAATCCTCTTGTGCAGGTGACGGAAATGACGATAGAAGGATGCCCCTTACTCCCAACGGGACAACCGTAAACCCATTGCCGACAAATGAGCGGCAAAGAACTCCTGGAGGGCATGCAGTTCCACCTGCTGTTGCCGGAAGAGCTCCCTCCAAACCATCGGCTGCAACAGACCTACTTGTTTCATCCCAGTTTTATTGCAGAAAGCTGTTGCCACTGCTTCTCCTACATCAACTTGTTCAGTCTATGTAAGTAAATACTATAGGTTTCCCTCGTAGAGATGGAAGTTGTGCTGTTTATAGCTGTCCCTGTACGAAGCCAGCCCCTCTCATCTATATATATATATATATATGCACACAATGTATGTGGGACTGTTCCGTTCATCCAAAGGCCGCCATTTTTCCCCCCTTCTTCAGGCCATTTGGTTGATTAGGACTGTCAGGATATGTATTAGTTTCTCTTTTGGTTTAATCAATATTCCTTTATTCTTTTCTTTTCAATGCCTAGTTCTGCAACTCGGTTGATG
>JAOSBP010000204.1:27133127-27151980 GCA_027563825.1 Erythroxylum mucronatum
GGGATTTTTATAGATAAGAAGTGAGTTTGACCAATTAATTTTACTTACCATTTTTCATCTCTTTAAGATATTTATGCTACAATTAATTTACAAATTTAATTTCTTTAAATTTTCATAAATAATTAACTTTATAATTAATGGTTAACCATAAATTTTAATCCTTCAGTTTAAAAATATTCAATCACTTTAAGACTCTACAAGTGCTTATATTTTAATTCTTGTTTTGGACGTGTAAGTTTAGTAGTCAAATTAGTATTCATAACCTAATCGAAGCGTGCTTCCTTCACTTATTTTACCCCCATATTTTTCTAATTAGAGTTGGACGATCAATAAAACAGCAATCACAAGAAATAGGAATATAGGAAGACGCCGTTCAAATATTATATATAAACCAGACGGAGCGTTGGGATTATAATAAAGCTAAGCACACTGCTCAAGTATTTGCTCAGGAGTAGGGTTTGGGATATTCATCTGAAATTTGCAATTTCAAATTGGTTTCTCTGTCTGTCACTTCTTAGTTTGGTATAATTAACGGTTACGATGGGGAGGGGAAAGTTTAAGGGCAAACCCACCGGTCAAAGGAGGTTTTCTACCCCGGAAGAGATGAGTAAGATTTGTATTTTGTTCATAGTTAGTTAGATCTGGTATAAGAATTTGGTTGGTTCAAATACATGTGTATTCATATGGAGTTTGAGTTGATTTCTTGTTGTGTTTGAAATGGCATCCTTATTTATATTTATCAATACCTGACCGACTCTTCCTCTTCCGATTCATATTTGATTGCAGTTGCGGGCTCCTCCTCTAGGCCTCGTACATTTAAACGGGTAACTTTAAGATATGGTTGTGTGGATAATATTCAATTTTAATTTACTTGGTTGGAATTTAACTTGTATCTTTAGTTTAGTCAAGTTATTGCTGTGTTTTTATTTTTGATCATCTTAGGTGGAAGCAGAATACAAAGAGGAAACTGTGGAAGAAGAATCTGGAGAGGAGTCTGAAGAAGATTCCGAAGAAGATTCCGAAGTTAGTAATACTAGTATCTTACCAGAACATGAGTTTACCTGCTGAATTGGTTTGGTTTTATTGACAATTTTACCAAACAATTTTCTATTCATTTTTAATGTTAGCAAAAGCGTAAAGGAACAGAAGGTCTTATTGCGATTGAGAATCCTAATATGATAAAGCCTAAAAATTTGAAGGCTAGAGACATTGATGTAAGTCTTTGAGTTACAATGCTACTTCTATTTTCTGAATTCAACTAAAAGTAACGCTCCAACTCTTCTTTTGCAGGCGGGTAAGACAACAGAGCTTTCTAGACGTGAAAGGTTTGCAATTTCTAATTGTTACTGGAATCCTAAACTTGCAAGCACGGTACTTGGTTTGACTTTTGATTTGTGTTTGGTTGCAGGGAGGAGATAGAGAAACAAAAAGCTCATGAGCGATACATGAAGCTGCAAGAACAAGGCAAAACTGAACAAGCAAGGAAAGACTTAGGTAATCTGGTTAATTTTTGTTTTCTAAAAGTAATTTTTCTCCTTTTAGTTCTTTGTTTGTCTGTGCATTTAAGAGCATTGTGAGTTATTGGCAGCACTTTCTCCTCTTAGTTTGTAATGGAATTTGCAGCAATTACATATATTTAGATGATGCTTTTGGTTGGCTAGTGTTTGCTTTTTCCTTGATTGTTTGTCACTGAAAATAACTTCTACGGTAGAGAGCAAAATTTGAATTTATTGGTACTTGTAACAGTTCTCACACAAACGGGTACATGTGTTATCACCATGGTTAAATGTTTAATATTGTGGCATTCATGTATTTTGATATTACCATTTGTGCTCCAATATAGCTAGGGATGAATGGCTTGTCTTGTTTTTGTTCATCTCTGTTTTTAAGGTCTACTGCTTGTGTCCATTATGGCTCTACTTGATTCATTTGTTTCAAATTCAGAGCGTCTGAGTCTTATTCGACAACAAAGAGCGGAAGCTGCTAAGAAGCGAGAAGAAGAAAAAGCCGGTAATATTTAGTTACCGTCAATAATGCTGTTATTCTTTATGTTATATACTTTAGCATGCTAAAGTTGGTAAAAATGTCACTACAGCAAAAGAGCAGAAGAAAGCAGAAGCGCGGAAATGATTTTTCGTCGGAAGTTCATGAAGATATGCAGTACCTACTTGATTAAAGAGTTTTTGCTGTAGTTGGTTTTAAAATTTTTATTTCTGTAGTAATTATCCAACAAAAATTATTGTTTATGTTTCACAGCAGTTATTCCTTCCTCGTCACTCAAAACTAATTATATTGACGATGATCCCTCACAATAGCTTTGTATTGCAAATTTCTGATGTTATGTGTATTAGAAGGGTTAGGACGTATGGGTGAAATCAAATAACAAACTAAAATATATTCTAATAGATATTGTGTTGACTTTAATGGAATGCTTGAAAACGGCTAAAGTAAAAAGGATTTAGAAATGTTTGAAGAATCATTGAATTGCGATTGGGATTGGGATGAAGAATCACTATTGATATGAAAAATAAGTCAGGACGAATAGTTTAGAAAATCACCCAAAAAACTGTGCAACTGCCGTAGGGAAAGAAGTAAAGCAGGCAGGTTGGGTTTCTACTCATCTTCTAAGAGAAACATAACGAAGGAACAAGTAAAAAGTTCGCAATGGTTAGATGAGTTTCTTCAAAGAAGTAGTTGAGCATAGAACTTTGTAAGCTTGTGGTTAAATGTGTTTGTTCTCTACATTAGCATATAACTAGGATTGACTTTTTTTTTAATTTTGAACTTTGGGTTGAGCTAGACTTGAGTTTGACCATCTCTTGTTTTATATGTAGAATGATATTGTTTTATGTTCAATAAAATGACTTCATTTCAATAGACACACACTTCTTCCTAGGTTCTTCCACACTCATTAACACTATAGATGTTAGATCTTGAAATCTTAATAGCAGAATCATGCGGGCATTAATGTGCGTTTACAAGTGTTTGACACTCAAGACGGCAGGATAAGGCAAAGACTTACAAGTAGGCAAGGAAACGGGTATTGTCAATAAAAGCTCAAGAGTAGGCAAGCATTAGCATGCGCTAATGTATATTGGCAAAAATCTTCGACGAGATGCAAAATTCAAATTTGAGACTAAAAGATAGCCTGAGATGAATCCTGGAATGAAGGTTAGTTGGATCACATACATGAGAGAGATATGTGAGAGCTCTGAAGACTTAATGTGTGCTCAAATAGATGGACCATCAAGGTAGATTGTTAAATTGAAATCACTAATTACAATCCATGGGGAATTGATGCTTTGGTGAATATCAATGAGCTTATTCTATAGAGAGTTTCTCTTACAAACATGATCAAAAGCATAACAGAAATATCCAGATAGAGATTATTGTTGAGGATTTTGACTTTCAAATGTATAACTTGATCACAAATGTTGGAATTGATGAGCTTTAGTTTGTCATAATTGAAAAGAACCAGGATTCTCCAATTAGGATGTGTAGCTAAAATGGAAAGAGCCTTCAACTACTAGGGAACAAAGTGAGAATACCACAATGATTATGATTTATGTCTAGTTTCCAAAACTCCTAGTAAAGATATGTCATTCACTGCAATAAAACTTATGATAGCTTGTTGCTTTGAAGAGGAAGTTAACCCCCTAATGTTCCAGGATGAGAGGATCATTGTTTCAAGGTAGAAGAACCAAGATTCTTCTTTTTGACAGCTTTTCTTCTAGAAGCTAATTGGAATCCTTCTTCAAGAAGAGTTAAGGGAATGGATTCAATGCTAGGTATTGATGTTCCTAGAAGAAATGAAGTAGGTACCAGGGTTGAATCAATCTTAGTACTAGATTTGCCTATTTCTATTTCTGGAATAGAGTTACAAAAGGAAGGGATTTCTACTCTTTCCTCAGCAGAAAGTCTGGAGCTAAGTGATGTGGCAGTTCTATGATAATATATGGAGAGGTGTTGATATATGTGTTGGGAGTGTCATACACATAAGGGATCTCAGCTCATTCTTAATTTTCAGCCTCTTGCATCAATTCAGTGAAGCTACCAGTGCTGAAAATTTTTCCAGCAGGCTTCCACACTTCTTTGGGCTTCAGCTTGGGGGGCTTCTATGTATAAGTAATCTTGACTTTGTCCTCAATTAGTTCTCAGTTTACTTCATAATGAGAATTCCCTCAGGTAAATCAGTTATAGTATCTACATTTATAAATATTCTTGCACAATTTATTCTCTTGGTTTTTGTTGTGGCTTGATCCAGGCATAAAGTTCTGCCTATAGAGCCAGCTAGGTAGCTTAAATTCTCTGTTGTCTAGTATTCTAAGTGTATCTCATAGATGCAGATCCATAGTGGAATGTTGGTTGATTTAATATCATCAAATATCACTCCTAGTCTCCATTGTGGAATGACTAATGGCTTGTTGAAAATATGTTAAGGTATAACTTTGATCACTTCAATGACTAAATTGGTGGAATTGAATTTGAAGAAAAAGATATCTTTATTGTTTAGAATTAGATCAATGAAACCACATTGTTTCTAGTTGCTAAAAGCATGGGATTTCACTGTAGTAAAAGACACTATCTTATCAAGGAAGAAACCAACCTGATTAGATTGCCACTTCTGGATTCCTGCTTGAAGAATGGAGGTTGGAGGGAAAACAATAAGGCAATCCACTATAGGATTAGGGAGGCAGCAGGATAGGTTGGCTTCAAGTTTGAGGTTTCCTACTACTTGGGGTTCTGAGGTGAGAGAGGTGGAGTAGAGATGGGCTGAGGTGGAGGGTGTAAGAAGTGGGAACAATTTAGACAAAGGCACTGACATGATTAAACTGAAGGGTAAAAGTAGTAATTGCTGGATAAAAGTAAAAAGATGAGAGGGAAGCAAGCTGATTCAATTTAGTGGCAAGATGTAAGTTGAACAGGAGGTTGAAAATGAGATGGAATGACAGAAAAGCAGGAAGGTGGTGACACTGTAGCTGGTAAATGAAAGGAAGAAGGGAGGAAGCTCCTTGAGCTGACTATATGGAGAAGCAAGCTCTGCAGAAGAAGAACTTGATTGTAAAAACAGAAGGAGATCAATAGCTTAGCTCAAGATCAACAGCTCAAGACCAGCGAGTAGTGTTCAGTTAAGACCAGCATCTATTGTTCACTCCATCTCAAGCTATTGAAAAATTCTAGAAGTGTAAGAAAATAGTTACAACTCAATTAGGAGGGCCTATTAAGGTTTTGCATACTAATAGATGTGTTGAATATGAATATGAAGACTTTTACAATCTTTACAAAGAAAATGACACAATTCATTTAAATGCAATAACACATACACCTCAACAAATGGAATCACATAAGCCGAAACAAAAATTCACGAATATAGGTGAGATACATATTTTATGCAGAATTAACATTAAGTTTTTGAAATGAAACCTATAAAATTTCTATACACTTTTTTAATAAAATCAATGTACAGGTCAAAGAATTGACTCCACACAAGTAATTCCTTTTTTTGGAAGTTGACTCCATATAAGTATTGGTTTAGAGTAAAGCCAAATCCCAATAAAAGTTATAGAGTTGTAGAGGCCATGTACCGATTCCCAGACCTGTAAGAGATGAGTTAAAACTTAAACCATATGACTTTTTTTTGTTGGGACATCTAAAAAATGAATTTGGGTATAATTCTTACTATAATGAAAAGGGCTTCATTGATATTAAAGATGTTATGTTGTTGAAAAGGGAATAAATTTTAAGCAACTGAAATTGTTACAAGATGAAGATTTTAATACGTATAATCTTAATCATGGTGAATTTGATAAGAATCTTCCAAGTCTAGCCGAATATTCTCCTGTAGAAATACAAATATAAAATAATAATAATAATAATAATAAACCAAACATATTTTTATTTTCAGTTTTTTATTAGAAATCTCAACCGAACAAGTTTTTGTTTTCAGTTTTTATATTGCAAATCTCAACCAAACAGGTTTTCGTTTTTTTAAGAAAAAAACAGAAACTAAAAACAGGAAACAGAAATAAAAAACAACAACAAAAAAATAAAAGTGTAACTAAACGACCCTTAAAAAAAAAAAGAACCCGAGCCGTTATCTTTTTGATATTTACTGGGTAAACTTTCAGATTGATGCAATAACTTATACATCATCTCAATCAGGTATTCTACACTGGGCAAACCTTGTACGATAGGCTCGATAGAGAGAACGTATGTAGGGGATCGAATACGTGACATTTTGGCTCCATGCCCCTCCACTCCACTAACTCGACCACCCTCTAAGGGGCCAACATAGCTACTTAAGTATTAATACATCATATTGAAAATTAAATTAGAAAGATAAAAGAATTAAATTTTAAAAGTTTTCAAGAAATCGGTACATAATAAAGATTTGAATAAAAATAAAAAATTTATAATAGAATTTAAAGAAATAGATTATCCTTGCACATAAAGAAGTTAAAGTTTAATTGAATAATGAGACTCTTAAATAAAAATTAATTAATTTAAAATTTAATTAATTAATAAATCGACTAATTTTTAATAATAAGAGTTATTGAGATAAAACTGAACCGTAAAATTAGAAACCAAATTGAAAAGTTAATTGATTAAAAAAAATTTAATTGAATCGGTCGAATTAATTCGGGTTTTGCTTCAAATTCAAGAAATAATGATTTAAGAAAAAAGAAAAACTATCAAAAATTAAAAAAAAATGGAGGGTTAAATTATGCAATTAATTAGTGGAAAAACCGATTTTTTAGTTGTTTAAGCATTTTTCAACACATATAGTTCCTCCCATATCGGAGAATAAATTGACCTTTTTAACCAATATAACTTGCTGCAGGAACTTCTTTATACGTTTATACACTTAACCATGTAATATACAAGAAGCTTCGTCATAATTTGTACATTAATTAACAATATTTATGTATTATTTAGTGACTAAATCAACTTAAAGTTCCATATAATTCGCTACATCCCTTATATCTTTCCTCTTTTCTTTTTGAATATTTATCTCTTCTTCTTCTTCTTCTTCTTCCTCCTTTGTTTTTCATTTCTACTTTGGTTCGTGTTCGTTCTGAATCAAAAGATCAATCTCTGTAAACAAAAATGGGTCGTGTTAAGCTGCAGATAAAGAGAATAGAGAACAACACAAACCGACAAGTTACATTCTCTAAACGTAGAAATGGTCTCATCAAGAAGGCTTACGAACTTGCAATCCTTTGCGACATTGACATTGCTCTTATCATGTTCTCTCCTTCCGGTCGTCTCATTCATTTTTCTGGAAAAACGAGGTTCGTTTTATTTTTATTTCACGCATTCATCATTGCATGGATTACGAACACGACAAGTTTTGGTAACATATTCACTCATCACATTGTAGGATTGAAGATGTCATCACTCGTTACATAAATTTACCAGAACATGATCGTGTAGGGTATGTTTCTCTTCTTCAATTCATCTCTTCTTTTTTTTTTTCTTGCCTTCTGAATTGAAATCATTTATTTCTTTTTTCTGCAGAGATATCCAAAATCGAGAGGTAAAAATACATTTTATATCTTAATAATCATGTATAAAAACCAAATTAATATGATACAATTTTGATAAATACCCTTTTTTTTGCAGTATTTGCTTAACATTCTTAAGAAACTGAAGACTGAAAGTGAATTGGCACTTCAAGCTGCTAAGTATGATTTAATTCATAAGTGTTCTTCCTAGCTATATATAACATATCTTTTACTGAGACAGCGATTTTTCTTGTTACAGTCCCGATTCTGCAAAATCAAATACGGAGGTGAAGATGAATTCATTTAAGTTAACCTTTGATTAATTTGGTATTGGTCTAAGAAAAAAAAATGAATTGTACAGGAACTCCGTCAGGAAGTTTTCAGCTTACAACAACAGCTTCAGATTACCGAGGAACAATTAAGGTCGACACAACCTTTTAATTTATCGTTATCGTGTTAGTTAATTACTAATCAAATGTTATTAATATTTTGTTTGTCTCGTACGTTTAAAGAATGTTCGAGCCGGACCCTTCGGTTATACGTTCAATGAGAGAACTTGAATCTTGTGAGAAGAACCTTTTAGATGTTATGGCAGGACTCGAAGCAAGAAAGGTGAAGTTAATATATCCTTCTTGTATTAATTATATTTAATCCGACCTAATTAGTAACTAATTTTATTTTAATTGCAGAAGTATCTAATGAGCAACCATGCGACTACTTATGACCCATCAAGTGTACAGGTACACAAATTGGAAATAACCAAATTAATTATTTTTTAGAATTCAATAATTAAGTTTTGACTTTTGGAACCATTTTATTATATACTTTCTTTATTTTTATATCACTTAATTGTGTTTTAATGATTTTTTTTCCTTATAGATGTATTTGGATACACAAGAAGGACTGCAAAATTTTGAGAATGATATTGCAAGTTGGTTACCAGAGAGTGAAAATGGAGTACACACTCCAAATTCTATTCGTATAGGATCTGAGTCATCTTGTATTCCTGTGAGGTATGCATGTCAGAACTGCCCTGATTTTTATTTGGCCTCTTTCTTCTGGACCTTTGCCCAGTTTCAGTTTGTTTCTCCCTCATCGACTGTTCAATTCTAATTGAAGCAGCTCTCAACTCAATGAAAGTACCCATATCTGATCGCGCCAACCTTGTTCTAATCTCCATATTAAGTCCATTCTTAAACCTCCTACACTTGTCTTCTTCTGTAGGAATCAGAGTAGTAGCATAACCCATCAATTCATTAAATCGGACCTCATAATCAGCCACTGACATCCTACCTTACTTTGCATAAGCATATTTGTCTTTCATTTTGTACATATATTAAAAATTAAACTTCTGATGGTGTTTCGTCTTTTTCTTTTTCAGTAATCAACAATCATCAACGACCATCTTTGATGCTTTGTCCCATGGCACAAACAGTACTGTAACTATGGATCGGTGCAACAATGGAGGAAGCCTCATGGACAACTCAAGTAGTGAGAGCCTACCAGCTTGGTACCAATCTTTTTCTACATTGTCATCATCTGAGCTCCTCGCAGCCTTCGTGCCTCCTACTTCCTTTTCCCTCATAAAGGTTCTGTTCTCATCTAACCTTTAGTTTTTACAAGTTTCTTCTCTTCATGTCACACAAAAAATATAATCTTGTGTGTGTTTCAGAATGAGATTGAAGGGCCAAGCTTTTCGTCAATGATACAGCAACAACACCATGCAGATATGGCAACAAATTGCCCACAAATGCAATCAAGTGCTGAAGGTTCTGAATACGAGAGCAGCAAGCTACCTCAGCTCAATTTGGATTGACTCCACAATCCCTTATGAAGAACTTGCTTCAATTACGTACATATATAGTTATTGCTTGTCTGAACATTAATTCTTCATGTTTAATCAATTATTGCATATTATTTGTATATAAATTTGACTTCTCATGAACAATATATAAGTCGATTTTCTCTAAAAATGCTTCATGTTTACCCTATTTAATGATATAAAAGTTTAACTATATGATCATTATTTAATGGTTATTAGTGGTTATTTTAATTAAATAAAAATTTTAAATTAAATAATATTGTTCTTTATTTATAAATAATAATTATTTAATTTTTCATTATATAAATAAAAATAATAACTTGAAGGAATATCATTTATATAAATTAGTAATTTTCTGATTTTTCTTAAAATATAAATAGAGATATTTTTAATATGATATTGAGTAAATCTCCATAAATAGTAATTTTATATTATATATTTTTATTTTATTAAGATGTATGAATTTATACTCACTTCTTGTTCACGAATTAATGAAATATGCACAAAGATTAGTTATTTTTATATTTTATGAATTTCTTTTTTTTTACATCCGAACTTAAACTTAAAATTAATATTCTATAGAGAAGAGAGCTATATAATTAATGGATATAAAGTAACATGAGACAATATTGATATTATATTAATGTGTCTTAAAGTAGATCATTTCAAACATTTATCGACTAAAATCAACATGAACTTACTGTGCAAATTTGAGCTAGATGATGTTCTTTGAATTATTGTAAAGCATAGTTTCATCCAAATTTAGGTTTTCATCCCACGCTAGGTCATGATCTGCTAAGGAGCCATCTTGGTTTCTTCCACTTCTCATCTCAACCTGCTAAAATTGCATATAAATTACTTATTTCAGACCCATATATAAGTGAGATTATCGCTGAAATGCGAAATTTTTAGGAGTCTAGTAATACGCAGCTTTATAAATTTCGTATTACGAGTCATGTTCTCAATGAGTACTTACATGAGCAAACTTTTCCGGCTGTCGATAATTGTTCAGGTCGAGATCATTGTTGCAGAAAATGCTTGAGGTTGGCATGCTTGAGATTGAATGATCGAAAGTATCAAAAAGTACGGAAGATGAACTACTGTTACCAAAATTATGAAGTAAGTAATGGATAACACACAGAAATGATAAAAAGAAGCAAAATAAATATTTATATTAGAAAATTAAGACATACCCAACAGAGTCGAGAGGAGGATTAGCATTGCAGATTCGTATAGCATTGACACGAGGATTGATATGTGAGTGAGAGGTAAGCTGTTTTCAAGGAATGATACTAAGATTTTTTTTTTTTGACATTAGAATGATATTAAGATTAGATTAGCAAATTAAATACTAATGAGAAATATTTGATGTAATTAAAGTTTAAATTAATTAAACTAAACCTCTGGTGATTTGATTTTTTATATTGTAATCTTTATATTTAGAAATTAAAATATTCTAATATTAAAATATTTTAAATAAAAATCAAGCTTGAATTATTGATAGTGTCCAAAGTATTTATGAATTTAATGACACTATTTGTTCTTGTACAAATCAAAACCATTATACGAGACAGATCTTCTGTACCCGTAACCCTATGTTAACTCTGTTCCAGACGATTTCATCCACACATTTCTTTAGGTCCTATATATTTATGTAGATGAAATCGTCTAGAACAGGGAGAGAATTTGATCCCCAATTGTATTGATACTTACATAGTTTTCTTCTTTAAATAAAAATCAAGCTTGAATTATTGATAGTGTCTAAAGTATTTATGAAGTTAATGACACTATTTGTTCTTTTACAAATCAAAACCATTACATGAGACATATTCTCTGTACTCGTAACTCTGTGTTAACCCTATTTCAGACGATTCCATCCACACATTTCTTTGAGTCTTATACATTTGTGTGGATGAGATTGTCTAAAACAGGATTAACACAGTTATAGGCAGAGAGAATTTGATCCCCAATTATATTGATACTTACGTAGTTTTCTTCATCTTGAAAATGCACGTTTCTGAACAAGCTCTCACGAACTTTGGAACTGCAAATATGAATTAGTGAAGCATACGATTTGATAAAAGAGACATAAATCCAAATTATTTATAATAATGTTGGTAAAATAATTTAAAAAAATTTAATCAGTTCGGTCGATTCAATCGTAAAAAGTTTGTATAATCGTACCCTTCCGTAACATCCATCAATTCAGCTTCTCCATATTCCTGGAATAATAGTATAGTTCGTATGAAATCAAATACACTTACAAAAATGCATTAATGTTGTATTGTTATAGTGACTTGTACCTGAACTGGTAATGACTCGAATGCGTTTGGCCAGTTTGCAAGCAATATTTTCTATCAAAAGAAGGTAATAAACATAAGAACGAAGACTCGATTATCAATGATGCTAGGAGTGTGACCACATGTGTTAGAACATACTTTTCTACTCATGATTCGTCGTAAAGAGCATTTCAGGTTTTTCTCACACCACAAGATCTGGGCAAGACTCGCATCGTCTTCATGCTCCAAACAGAGTTCGTAGTTCCTTTAGAGCAAAAGGATCAAAGCATATGAGTTGCAATAGGTCAAACTACAAAGTTTACTGGAAGTATAAGGCTATATTTAGGATGGCAACTGGTTGTTGAGGCTTGATCAGGCTCGAGGCAACGGATATGAGCCCGACTTAGCCCGACACAAACTAATTTTTAAAATATTAAAAATACAAAAACGATGTTATTTTTTGACGTTATTTTGCTTATATATCAATTTGGAGTTGACTGTTGACTTCGGATTAGATCGGACCTAGACCCAATTATCATCTCTAATTATATTATTTTGAATATCCTAAATTTTGTAAAATATATCTCAAAGTTTATTTTGAAACAATAGTGATTATGATTTTAAAAAATTTACATTTAATTATATAATATTATCATTAACACTGCTAAAAAGTGTTCATATAAACTTTATGATTATATTCAAAATAATGTTTTGAAGTATTTTATAAAATTTGATGATATTTGAACATATATTCTAATTTCATGACTTTTCATGTTTTTAGCTTAAAAAATGTAGAATATAATTTCCTCCTCTAATAATTTTTAAATTTTCTTAATAAATATTAAATTATTTCAAACACTCGTCACGTTATAATTTTAATAATTAAAATTTTTAAAGCTAAAATTCTAAAATAATTAAGAGAATCGTCGCTAATTAAGATTGTATAATATTTAATTTTATAAAATACAAATTGAAATATATTTAATATATTTTAAAATTATTTATCTAAAATATAACTTCAAATTCGTTACTTACTTGAGATTATTATCGAGCAACTCCATTTGTGTTTCAACCTCCTTAATCCTCAGCTCAAGATGCTACTTCGTAGCAACACAAACACAAAAATATATTTTATGAAACACTCTTTGAAACTTACTAATCATGATTTAAAGGAGGAATGAGATACAAACATATAAGTAATTATGTACTGACCTTGATACTAGAAGAACCATTGAAAATGTATTTGACCAATGCATCCAAAAGTAAACGAAACAGTAGTATAAGTAATTATGCAATTAATAACAATAATTATATGCATATATCTTTTTTAAAAAATAAAGAGGAGGAGAAAAAGGAAAGAAACAAACTAATTTTCGGCATGACGTAATTTGGTTTCCTCGCCTTTGATATGATCGAGATGCCGTACTTTCCGCATTTTTTGCTAAATATAAGTAATAACAACAACAATAATTCAGTAAAAATTTCGTTAAATATAAATTATTATGAAGTGGTTGGAAAAATACCTGAATATCCTTTACGTGACTTTTTGGTGTTACGATCACGTTAAAAATGAAAAAAAAAATGAATTAATTCTTATTAAATAATAATAATTTAATATTTTATGAAATAACTAATAAAAATAAAGGATTAAAAATATATTACAGGTATCTTTCCTCTGCTGGAAGATTGATATATCTTTCGATCACTTCTTCAATCCTGAAAAAATGCAAATTTTAATAATAGGGAATGAAAAAGAAGAAGAAAATAATTGTAAAAATAAATAAATAATTAATTACCTTTTTCTGCTACAAAAATTACTAAGTCGACCTGAAGGTGAGAACACAATAATCACAATATCTATATCACAACGAACAAAGATTTCATATCCCTTTCTTAGTAGACTACTCTTCCTTTTAGAGAAGGTGACTTGACATCTAGTAGTGTTCTCTATCCTTCTCATTGCTATTTTCCTACCCATTGTAATGGAATAAAAATTATAATTGAATATTGGTTTGTATTTATATTTGTTATTAAGAGCTTTTAATTAAGTAATAAATATGAGGAGATAGTGTTTTTATTATACCAAAAAGAAAGTCACATGATTATTCCTCCAAGCATTTATTAGACTAAGTTATTACTTTACTTTTAATAGATATTATACCTAATAAACTATGATGGAAGATAATAAATGTAATTAATCCTACCTACTCCTATTAAATGCATGCAGGAGATAGGCCTCTTTTTTTAGCTGATTGGTTGTTTTCAGTTGTTTGACTCTTCAAAGAGCTAAGAAAGTTGTTTGGAGAGTAGCTATTTCATTGGCTGATTGAAGGGAAACAGCCAAAATTTGAACAATCAAAAGTCATTTATACCCTTTAAATTCTATTGCTAAGTTGTGCAATATTTTGCTGTTTAAATTATATTCTTGATTAAGTTGCAATTACGTACCACACGGATCATATTTTTGTTAGTTCTAATATACAACAATTTATAATAAGTAGGACAACCTAGTTGAGGTTCCTAGATACCTACGTTTTAGGAACAATATTTGTTCTTATAATTGTTTTATGCAGTTATAAGTTAGAAATAGAATTGCATAAATTTCTCATAGATGATGAAATAGTATAGGTGAATATGACTTCTCTAAAATCTAAATTCTTATAAGAATATTCAACAAAATACCGAGATATATAATATTCATACCCTTATATTTTTTTAAAAGTAATGTCTTCATAAGTCATTTTACATATAAACAGCTAAAACTAAATAGTGAATTTTACCAAATATTTCTAACAAACAACTAATGCAATTCATTGGTCAAATTAGCTAATATAATCAGCTATTACCTAACAACTGACAGACAACTGATAGAATTAGCTAACAGCTAATGCAATAAGCTGATTGCCAAACAGGACCATAGTGTCAATATAAAGTTCAAAGTTAGGAAATATTTTATTAATTTTTAATATTAAAATAATTAAAATTTAAATTATTAAATACTATTTAATTAATTATTAACCACCACTACATTATATTTCGGGCCAATGGTCCAAGCCCATAAAGCAACACAAAACAATCCTATGCAAAAGCTTGCACCCGCAATATTTTGAACGATCATAGCCGTTCGGATGGCCATCACCGTCACCATTCATACCACAGCTTCTTAAGTTTCCCGCCAAAGCTAACAGAAACAAAGAACCCACGCAAACCGTTATGCTTTGGGGGAATTCCATATTTCCAGACTTCACGCGCGTACTCAGGCGTTCATTTCAGTCACGAGCTGTTCTCGAAGAGTTCTGAACTCCACTGATCAACCTTATAAATACCCCGCGTATAAGTATTGTCAACTTCACTTCACTAGCGATTGTTCAAAAATGGCGAGAGCTTCTCTGCGAGTTGCGGTTCTCTTAGCTATTTTGATTCTCTCTCTCTGCCTCTCTCGGGTAACCGCCACTAATTCCGTCCTCGAGTCTTCCTCCTCCTCATTCGTTTCCGCCACTTCGTCGCCACCGCCGACGATGACGGATGCGGTCTCTCATGATTTCCATGAAAAGTCGCTTTTCACTAACAATGCTCTTCTCGGTCCTATACTTTCTCATCTCGGCTTCAACGAGCTCGCCATGGCAGCTCCGTCGCTCTCAGCCGACTCCTCCGTCGCCGCCTGGTCAGGTCCTTCTACTCTCTTCGCTCCTTCCGATTCCTCCATCCGTTCGTGCTTCTCTTGCTCCATCCCGAACCTCCTCCGCGAACACATTGTTCCTGGTCTTTTCACCATCGATTATCTCCGTAAGCTCGCCTTTGGGACCAAAGTCGAAACCTTAAGTCCCGGCCGTTGCATAACCGTCACCAGTAGTACAATCACTAACACCACAGCGGCTTCCTCCTCCACTGTCAGGGTTTTCATCGGCGGCGTGGAGATCACACAACCGGATCTGTTCAACAACGGCCTCGTAGTAATCCACGGGATTCAAGGCTTCATCGCACCTCTCTCACCGTTTTCTTGCGACATCGAGAGGTTGAGCTCACTGGCTTTTCCGTTTCAGCAACCAGAGCGCGGGTTACCTCACCAGATTCAACATCATCCTCTGGTGCAGTCTCCGTCCGCGATCATGCGCTTGATGCTTCGTGACGCTATGCTCAGGCTCCGCAACAATGGCTTCAGCGTCCTCTCTCTGGCGCTGAAAGTGAAGTATGGTGAGCTAGTAAACCTGAGCAACATGACGATTTTCGCTCTAGACGACGTGTCGATCTTCTCTGGATCACATGCATATATTAGCAGTATAAGGTTTCACATCGTGCCTGACTATTTCCTGACCATCGCTGAGTTGGAGAAGCTTCCCGTCGGGACCGTCCTTCCGAGTCTGGAGAGAGGACAGTCTCTGGTGGTTACTAGTTCTGGTGTAGGTGGATTAGCTGGCGTACCGATGAGGATTAACTATGTGAGGATAAAACTGCCTGAGGTGATGCGTAACTTGAAAATTGTTGTGCATAGCATTTACTTGGCATTTCCAAGGATTCATCCGACGGGTGTTTACGAAAGTATCTTGGGCATACCTTCAGGCGGTGTTGATCATCCGACGGCGGAAGAATCGTGTGCGGCGCTTATGGAGGAGGATGGAACTTGTGGCTTGTCTCCTATGCCTCATGTTAAGCCAACGGCTGATATTGAATATTCCCATGGCCTGTAAGTAATGCGAGTATATGTCATATTTTGTGTTTGAGTGATGATGATGTTGGTCTCAGTTCAGTCTGATTTTAGTTTTTTTTACCTGCAAGTAACAGTGTCCTTGTAAACATCGTGATTGTGCTAATTGGACTTAATGTGAAATCTGCACTACTGAGTTGAATAACGATGTAGATATTATGGTGTCACTGTTGTATGTTCTTCGTCTCTTGTAGCTTTTCTAATTAAGAGCTACTAGTAATAAATGGGCCTTGATTCTAAGTTTGGACCCTTTAATTTTCATTTTGGGTTAAGCCCTGATATATATACACCCCGTTTTCCGCCTTTCCTCAATTGAAGCGAAAAGCTCCATCATCTAACATCCAGACAAATCCCTAACAACGGTGCACGGCGACTACCATGGATTCCGATCCCGACGCAAAACCCGAACCAGTCCCAACAACAGATCCACTCTCTAACAGATTCGGCAGTCTGAACGATCTAGCCCACGACCTGTCTTCTCTCCAAGACCTAGCCAACCGAGGCAGTTGGCGGACCATCCTCGAGAACGTCTCACGAGCACGTTCCCAGTCTCTCCTCACCACCCCACACGACCACCTCACCTATCTAGCTTACAGCGTCCTCGCCCTCGCCAAACTACGCCGTTTCCAGGATGCTCTCGCCGAGCTCGACATTGTTGAGGACTTGGACAGCCACCACTATCGATACGAGACTTATCCCAAAATCTACCCCAATCGGTCCGGTTCCATGGTCCCCTTTTCTCTCCGATGGCTTAACGCCTTGGTCCCTATCAAATTAGGTAATCGCCAACAAGGTTTAGATCGTTTCTATTTATTGCTTGATTATGTTCGTGGGAAGATTAAGGAAAGACAAGGTCATGAGGAGTCTAGTATTTCTCTTAGGGTTTGGAAGAAAAGAGAGATTCTTGTTATGAATAGTATAATCAGTCAGCACTTGAGCAGTAAAGAGCATGGGGTTTGTTTAAATTTGATTGCTGAATTGATCTCTGGAGGGGTTCTGGACCCGGTTCTGGTGTCCAAATTAGGGTACATTCAGATGCAAGTTGGGGATCTTGATGGCGCAAAAGAGTCTTTTGATAAGGTGGAGAAATTGTTGAATGAGTGGAAGAGTGGTGAAGAGGATGGATGTTTGTTGAGCGAGGTTGAATTGAGGAATCTGGTGAGTAGGAACAAAGCTTTGGTGTATTTGGTTGGGAAGGATTATGTGTCTGCCGTTAGGGAGTATGAAGAGTGCATTGAGAGGGATCATAAAGATGTGGTAGCAATCAATAACAAGGCGATTTGCTTGATGTATTTGAGGGATTTATCTGATTCAATTAAGGTGTTGGAAAATTCCCTGGAAAGGGTTCCTACAGTTGCTCTCAATGAGACCCTTGTGGTGAATTTGTGTAGTATGTATGAATTGGCATACGTCAATCATTCCGACATTAAGCGCACGCTCAACAACTGGATCTCCCGGGTCGCACCTGATGATTTCGATTCATCCTGTACCAGAATTTAGGTGTAAAAGCATACCTCGCTGCTTCATTCAGCTATTTTGTTGCAGATATAAACTGATTTCAGTCCCTCAAATTGAGAAGTGTCAAATAAAAGTTCTATTGCTAATTTTCTTTTTCCTTTTACAAAAACTTGGAACATTTACTTTATGAAATAAAATTTATATGTACATAATAATTTATTTATTATATGTTTTGATATTATTTAACAGAGTTAACAACTTTATCAAAGTGTAATCATATGAAGATAGAATCTTGAAGAAGAATTTAGGAACCAAGCGTCAAAAGCTCATTCTTGCCATGTAAGGCGTCCCAAAGTTAAACCTGAAAGTCCAGGTTCAAGAAAAAGGTTCATTGTTAAAGTAAACATACACCTTCTGTCGCTTGCTGAATTTTGATTGGCCAAAAGAGAGCCACAGAGTTATCCTGAATTACGTGGGGTGGATTGTACAAGTCAAGACGATGGAGAATTGTGTTTTTCCAGCACAGGGTTTACCGATGGGTACTTTTGTGAGGTGGACTAAGCTTGCGGAGGGATGAGTTGAAGTCAATTCTGATAGAGCTTGGAACCATGGTTCTACAACGATTTTCTTGAAGGGACTGATTCGTGATTAGAATGAGGATTGGTGAGGTGGGTTCCAACAGAACCTAGCTAGGGGTTTACCGTTAGCTGTGGAGTTATGGGAGGTGCACTTGAGCCTCAAGCTAGCCTAAGACCTGGGTTATAGTCAAGTTGTGGTCGAAGTCGACTCACTTGAGGTTATTAATATTTTTTGCTTCAGTCGTGGTACTGACAGAGATTTCTTTTTTGGTGATAGGAATCCAGTAGCTTTTGCACCAGGAGTGGACAATACAGATACAATATGTTTTCAGGGAAGGGAACCAGTGCACGGACAGCCTCACTCGCCTCGTTGGCGTTTGCAGACTGGGCCTTTATATTCTACAAGAGCCCCGTTTGGAATTCAAGAGTTCCTCCGCCAAAATGCTCAAAGCACAGTGTACCCCATAGCGTTGATTCAGTATTGTAGTCTCTTTTTGTAAACAAAT
>JAOSBP010000204.1:27156253-27167206 GCA_027563825.1 Erythroxylum mucronatum
ATTGGCCAAAGGAGTCTGTTTTATACTGTTCAAAAATGTATTTTGTTTCCTTTGTTTGAGCTTGTAAATATTCTTTGAATTTTTGTTCTGAGATTACAATATGTAATATATGTGTGTGTTTGAGATTCCCAATAAGATAAATATCAGTGTAATTTTTGGTTTTGTTTGTTCTGTCTTGGGTGGCATCCATATATCCTCCAAGGGGATATTTGGGTGTTACACAAAGAGGTAGTCTTGGTGTATACTATTTGTTGATGACATTGTTTTAGTGGATATAATAAAATAAAGTATTAATGTCAAGTTAAAGCTTTAGAGAGATATACTAGAGTAAAAAGACTTTAAATTGAACAAGACTAAGATTGAGTATCTAGAGTGTAACTTTTCAGATTGCAAGGTCACGATTGATGTGGAGATCAAGATTGGTATAGAATTATGCTACAGAAAGACTGTTTTAAGTATCTTAAATCTATCATCTAGAGTAGTAGCGAGATAGACGACAACATAGTTCTTCAAATCAAACCAAGACGGCTTAAATGGAGGGGTGCCTTTGGACTTTATGTGATAAGAAGATATCATTCAAGTTAAAAGGTAAATTCTATTATTTAGCAATCAGTCTAGCCATACTTTATAGAGTATTGGCTTATTAAATAAATGCAAAGTCATAAGTTAACGACGAGGAGATGTCGGTGCTCCATTGAACTTGCAACCTTACATGAAAAGATAAAGTTTGGAATATAGTGGTAAGAGACAAGTTGGAGATGGCTAACACTGTTAACAAATTAAGGGAGACAAGGCTTAAATAATTTTGATATATTAAGAGGAGATATCCTGACACCCTAATGAAAAGATGTAAGAAGATTATACTTAGAGAATATAAGAAAAGACAAGGACGATCCAAAAAGAATCAGGGGAAGATGATCAAGAATAATATTGTGCTACTAAAGCTTACCGATGATTTGACCCTTAACGAGAAACTTTGGAGAACTAGGATACAAGTAAAGGACTCTACATAGAGAGGTTCTTTTCTTTTCATAGACTTTTTGAACCTTTTTCTCAAACTTTTATATATTTACACTTGCTCTTTTAGTTATTTATTTAGTTTGTTTTTTATCATTTGTTTGTTTTATTTCTTATCTTTTTATTATTTACTTACTTCTATCTTTTTCTTTATTTTTATTTTTATATTCATTTATGCAATTATTTATTTATGTATTTAGCTATTGTTTTCTTTCAACCGTTTTCAAGAACTTTTTTTAGTAGGTCTATTGAAAACAATATCACTACTAATTAGAGGTAAGATTACATACCTTTGAACTTTTCCAGACCCTACATTTTAGTGAAATTCTGACTAGAACGTTATTGTTATTGTAGTTTTAAAAGGCACAAAAGGGGTGTTAGAGAAATCCATCCCTACATCCAATAAGCACATTACATTTTATCAACAACCTACTAATCACTTACTAACATATATTTTAATGTTTATTAAAGACAATTTATTTAACATTCACATAAAATTAATAATTCTAAATTATTTAAAAATATTTTTTGATGGTGAGACAAATGAAATATATTTTCTTTTCAAATTAAGAATTTTAATAATAAACTTTGTATTTTTAAGTATATATTAAGTAAATTATTAACAAATAATGAATCTCAAACTATGTTTATAATTTAAAATTAAATAATAAATTCAATTTGATTGTAATTATTTTCTTCAAATTATAATTATTTAAATAAACTGTAACTCCATCGAAATAATTGATCTTTTGAATTATGAAGCTTTGAGACAGACTTACACTTACTCCACCGATTAGGCCACCTTCCCCACATCCACCTTGAACACAACACCCCCAAGCTTAAGGTACAGCGAATCTAGACGACATTTTATGAAAATGAAATGCACAAAAAGCGGTGCCTCTTTATGTTTATCGAGACAAGACTTGGCGTTGACTTGAACTCAAAACATAAAAGATGGCGAGAAGTGCCTCCAAGTGGCATATCCATAATACCGCGCACTATGTTAAGATTCATTGAACCTAGACCCTTTTTCACTAAGATTCGTAAAGTATGAGTCAAATCAAAGCCTAAACAATATATATATATATATATATATAATGGGATGGATAATGTTTTAAAGATAAGAAGTTTAATAAAATTAAAAATTTTAAAATATTATTAACTGATATTGTTTTTATTCATAAAATAATTTAAAGCTTAATTAAAAAAGTATTGTTAAATAAAAATTTATTTATTTATTTTAGTGATAAGAACTTATTTATTTACGAAAATTGACATTAATTAATAAATTACAATGTTTAATAACAAGGGTTATTAAAGTAAATTGAACCGAAGACTTAAAGGTTCAAAGTTTTTATATTGAACAGAGCAAACTGGTTGAGTTTTCTAATTATTGATTTTAAACCTTTGATCCTTTGAAAATTTTAATGTTAGTTGAATTTCAGTATAAAAATATCAAATACAATCTTTTTTTTGAAGAGCAAATACAATCTATATTTTTTAAAAATATATTTTTTGATGTTATGAATTTGAAGAATTATTTTCAATCTCCATAAAAAGTAGTAGGATTACATAAACTAAAACGATAGGAGAATTATTAATAATTTTAAAAATTAAGAAATACATTATTTAATGTATCAAACCACAAGAGTTCTATATATATAAAAAGCTACATTAAAACTAAAAAAGGATTAAAAGAGTCAATTATGGTAACACATGAACTATACTAAACTCATTATTCTTTTATTTTTCACACTAGTGCAAGTGTTCCACTCCTGGGATTTGTTACAACCATTCTTTATAAGAAAAGTCCTTATTTATCTCCTCACAAGGGAACCACATTAAGCGATATGAGATAAAGCTTATAATTAGCTAAATGGTTGAGATTTTGGCATTCAAACATGCATCCACAGCTTCCTCCACTGTCAAGAACACCTTTCCTCTAATCTTCTCCACAAAGTTGGCTAATTTTAGCTTGTGAATCACTTGCCATCTTGGGTTTATGAAAGCCAGCTTTAGACAAAAAGTAAAGAATGTCAAGTGGTTTGTAATAAGATGAGATTCCACATAATGTTCTATCTCTGTACCTCAATTTCATTTGAGATAAGATTTTTATGAAGTTCCTGCAGAGAAGCGATTCCTGATGTGTCTATGTTCACTAAATCTGCCAAATACTCATCAGGTGTTATCAGAAGATTAATGGCAGACAAATTCATTTCTCATTATTCATTAACTGACACTTACTGGACATGTCAAGTATCACAAGCTGAACATTGATTTTCCCATTGTGTTTGGTGTTTCCGTCTTCCTGATGTTCTGTTACCAGTTTCATTATCCTGAAAACAAAGATGAACAAGATTAAGAAAAGTAGAGGAAGCTGTTTGAAGGTTAGAGAAGGGGTACGAGTTCTTTGTACTTTTCTTTAACGAAGTTGGCATTTGCAAAACAAATCAACCCTGATCTGAATCGGAGTACCAGTACAGGATTTGGCTTGATTGCCATGGGATATTGATCAACATTGCAGAAGATTTCAGTTCCTGGAATTCTCCCAAGAACTTCTATGCCAGGTTGAATTGTTGTGATAATGATCTTCAGAAATGATATTGTCACCTGCAACGATCTCAAGTTCAGCTTTAGTCAATTTTCATACATGAACACTTCTCGTGCTGGTTGGTTTAGCTTCAAATAACAAAACAATGGAGGATCTTACTGCAGCGAGTAGGCCGATTTCAACAGATACAAATAGCACCCCGAAGAAGGCTCCAATGCAAGCAAGGAAATCTAGTTTATCAATCTTCCAAATCTTGTAAGCCTCGTTAAAATCAACGAGTCCTGGAAGAGCAGAAAGTATGACAGAAGCAAGAATTGCAGTGGGAGTGAAGTACAAGAGCTTGGTGAACAATTCCAAAGATATGATCACTGTTATGCTCATCACAATGTTTGACATTGCAGTTTCACATCCAGCACTGAAATTCACTGCGCTGCGCGAGAAGGAACCTGCAAGAAGACAAGTTCCAAGGTTGGTTCATGGAAGTTTATTATCCAGACCAGATTCTATGTAGATAGAATAAAATATCGCACCAGTTGCAACATAGCAAGAAGAGAAAGATCCTAAAGTGTTCATGACTCCCATGGCAATCATTTCTTTGTTTCCACCGATTCGGTATCCTTTAATGGAAGCAAAAGACCGGCCTACTGCAAGAGCTTCCTGTGGTGGTTGGAGATTACAAGAAAATGAAGAGAATTCGACAAAACTTAGATTCAATACCTTTATAAAGCTTGATTCTAGTAATCATTTCTTACAGCTAGAGCAACAACAGCAACAACAATTCCAAATTTAGCAGCATCCATAGTACGCGAGTCATGGAACTGTAGTTGATGGATTGAGCTTGGGTTTAAGCCTCTTTTGATGTGTTTTATGATGTTGATTCCATGTTTGTCAGCTCTTGTCAAGTAAACAATCAGAGTTGATAATATCACTGATATCAGAGGAGCCATGGCTGGTAACCAGTAGAGCTTCTTCTTCTTCTTTCCCTGACAGAAGTAAAAACATGTGGACAAATATGATCATAGAAACAATCCAAGAGAAAAGGGTATAAGAAGTGTAGAACATACCACGAATCTAGTGAACAGAATGAAACATAGAAAGGAACATCCAAGAATGCAATTTAGAGGATTCCACTGTCAAACAAAGAACCAAAATGGGGTGAACAAGAAGTTCCAAACGTACCTAAAACTATTCGAAAAAGCTTATGAAACACATGAGAAGAACAAGGAAATAATCACCGAGTTATGTACTGATATCCAGGTAGCTTTAAGGACGGAAATAATATCAGTTTTGTTGGTGAAATGAGTAAGACCCAGTAGTCCTTTTAGCTGTTGAAGGCCAATGATGATTGCAGCTCCTGCCATGAACCCAACAACTGCAGAATGAGAAAGAAAATCCACTAGAAATCCCAACCTGTAAATATAAGAAATCAAGAAAGATGTTGGGTTAGCAATTCTTTCGATCGGATTGAATCCCAGAAAGTTTCTGCAAATTTTGTTAGTCCATTAACCTGAGCAGTCCGAAGATAGCTTGAAATATTCCAACGAAAAAAGTCGTGGTAAGAACAAGATTCCTGTAAGCAACTGGATTCTCCACAGGATTTTCCACTTTCTGAACCATTGAAGCCAAAAGCAAAGAAACTACAGCTACAGGTCCGATTGCTATCTCTCTTGAAGTTCCCATAACAGCATATATCAATGGCGGGACGACACTTGTATCTGATCAAAACAAGCATTTTCAGGAAAAAGAAGAAGAAGAAGATCACACACGAATTTCTTGCTTCAGATAGCTAAAATTCAATACTGTAACTTACAAAGTCCATACTGAGGATCAAGTCTTGCCAGAGTAGCATACCCAATGCTCTGCGTGAAACTTTTTCATATTATTAAGCAAAGAAACTTCAAGTTCTTAAAAAAAAAAACCTGACAGCGCTCACCTGAGGAATGCAGAGGCTAGCAAGAGTTAGACCAGCTAAAAGATCGTTCCTGAATTTTCTCGCCGTGTAGTTTCGAGACCAGCAAAGGATAGGAAACACTGCCTGAAACCAGACTAAGGGCTTGAACCCACAATTTTTGACAAGAAACGGAAGCTTTCTACCTTCAGTTAGAACGAGATCCTTAAGCTCACGCCATAGACTTGGTGGGTCAGGAGCACTGAGCACCCACTTGGTTCTTTCAGCTCGACCATTTTTCTCAAGTTCAAGCAGTTCTTGGGGTGTTGATGTTTCAAGTGCCATTCTTGTTCGTTGAAGTGTTTGGGAGAACTTGGGAGTGATCTTCTCTCTGTCCTTCAGCTTTTTAGCTTCCTAATGCTTCTGCGAGCACCAATGATTAGAGTATGGCGTGAAAGCTTAGAAAGTGCATGGAACATGAGACTTGCTTTATAAATATAAAATCTTAACGGTTGAGGAATTCCAATAAAGGTTTATTTTGTGGTTATTTATTTCTTTAAATTAAAAAATTCTAATGGCTTAGATTACCCTATAAAGTCAACTTTTTTAATTGGATGGAAAATTAAATAAAGTGAAATTTATCGATTATATTTAATTTATTATATTTAACAAGAATTTTGCTAAATTTATAATTATGATACTTATAAGTTATCTTCAATTCTTTTTTATATAATATAGAAAAAAAGAAAATAGGAAAAGAAATTATAAATTATAAATTTTTTAAATACTATTAATTAACTTAACTTATTGAACTTTTAGTATTTAGTTTTCTAAATTACAAAATGGAATTGTTTGATCATAGAGGAGCCAATTAAAATTCGCCAATTAATTCTCTTTTATGAAAATTTAAGTTTTAAAGAATTTTTTTATAAACTAATGTAAAAGATATAGTTTAAGTGACGTTTTTAAGTGATAATTAAATAGTTTAACTCATTCGGTGCATTCAATCATACAAATTTTGAATAGATGATAGATCAAATTGATCGAGTAGATTAATTTTCAACTTTTTGATTTAACTTATTTTAATAAATTTTTTTGTTAAAGATTAATCAGTTTATTAATTAATCAATTGATTTTTGTAAATTAATAAGTTTTTATAAACTAAAATAAAGCAATTTTTATTTAACAATTTATTTTTCAATTAAACTTTAAATTCTCCAATGAGTAGGAACAATCTCTTTCAATATTATTCTAAATTATTTAATTTTATTCAATCTTTAATTAATTTTATGACTGTGTTATTTAAACCTTAAACTTCTTATTTTAGATTAATTTTTAAAACATTACATTTAAATTCATGTGTAAGATTACATTTGAGATTTCATACCTTACGTGGCAGCTTACACTTCATACTTATCTAAGCTTTTGAAAAAAAGTTGTTATCTTCTCAAAGTTTGATCTTAAGGTAGGATTTTGGTAACTGAGTATTCACCTAACTGAGAGATACAAAATTACATTATGCATTCCCAATGTACAATACCAATGAATTGTTATGTCATTTGGGCTTAAAGTCGCCCCATCACTGTTTTAGAAATCCATGACAAAGATCTATCAGCCTATTCTCTATAGTACACTGATCTATATCGATGATATTTTACTATTTTCAAAGATCAATGAGGAACATCAAGCCTTACTGCAGAAATTCTCAAATATTACTAAACAGTATGGAATAATGCTTTCATCTTCGAAAAGCATCATTGGCACTACAGAAATCGAATTTCTAGGTATGCAATTCAAAGATGGATTCTACCAGCCAAGTCTACACATTGCAAAGGAGCTGTTACAATTTCCTGATGAATATCTCATTGCACATAGACCTCCAAGCCTACAGGTGACTTGGGGATGATGGTACATATATACGGAAATATACCCTAGGCAAGAACGAAAGAACTCGACTCTAATAACACTAGCCCCCCCCATAAGCGCTTATAAGGGGAGGTGAAACTAAATCTTAAATATACCCCCCTCCCCCAGAAGCCCATTTTCATCTGAACCCTAGACCACATACAGTGGGCCCACAACAAGGCCCTCTTCGATACCGCCCTCTTCGATACCACCCTCTCTATAGTTCTCCTCCCAAATTGAGTTTTTGAGATTCGAGCTTGCGACGTTGGGCAAACCCAGGCCGTTATCTAATGGCTCTGATACCACTGAGCCCCGCATCAGATATTAGAAGGTGAAACCAAATTAAAGGCTCTTTTATCGGATTCAGTAATATTCCTAACTGAACTAACAGCGCCGGGGCTGGACAGGAGCAAAAGGTGACATCGGCAAGGCTGTAAATAATGCATACCCATACCAAGTTCTTACTCAAAAAGAGTTGCCATCGAAACAGTACAAATTTTATGGATTGAGTCTTAATAAAGGCAACAAAAACGTTTTATATATGGTAAATTGGGCCTCCTCCCCATAAATATGGCAAGAAGATTCTAAATCTAAAGGATTAAACCAATCATGAATAGCATTGGGCCTAATCCACGAATCTATGGTGGATTCTGCGAGATGCGGCATTCCACGGGTGTATGGACTCATGGTGGATCCGAGTCAATTTGTTTGTTTTAAGTTAGTCATAAAATCAGGCGGTCTAAAAGTTAATACGACGGCTTTTTAATGTAATCGATTCAGATCCATTTAAATTGATTCTCTTAAATTTGAAATTGACTCGATATTTAATTACTTAAAATTTTTGTCAGATAATTTAGATCAAATTCAGAGTAATTGTTAAGTTTTATTTAAGAAAGAATACAATAATAAAAGGTAGAATAATAAAACTAATGATTTAAAAACGGAACTGGAAGTTAAATCGGTTAAAAAAGAGGTTTAAGATTTAATCGGTATTGTACTGTCGTAAAATCAACTAAAGATCGAATAAAATTAAATAATTTAAAATATGATTTAAAGAGATTTTACTTACTTACTAAAAAATTTAAAATTTAATTAAAAAAGATGTTGTTAAATAAAAATTAATTGTTTTACAAAAATTGACCAATTAATTAATAAATTGATAAATTTTTAACGACAAGAGTTATTAAATTGAAAATTTGAAAACCAAATAAAAAATTAAACGATTCAAAAATTTTATAGTTAAATTGACTTAACTAGTTGAAATTTTTTATTATTTATTAAAACTATATATGACTATAAAATATTTAAAAATAGAATAAAGGTACCATATATCTAATGAAATAACTATCTATTCCCTTTAATGTAGTAAAACATATTCTTAATAGGATTTGAAAATAGGGATAGCAGTCTTGGCCCGGCTCAACCCGACTTTAGCCTGGGTTGACCGGGTCACGGTTAAGTCCAATCCATAACCAGATAAGAAGGTGCAAAATAGCATTGTTTTGTTAAAAACAACATCGTTTTATCAAATTTTTTAAAAAAATTATCAAGCCTATCTGGCCAGCCCATTATCAGCATATTTGAGATGAGTTTAAAAGAATAAAAAATAGTTTTTTGATAAATAGAGAATAAAAATATTATAATCAATAATAATCAAAATTCAGTTCATACTCATAAAATTCAGTTTTCTTTGCATTTACAAGTAAAAAGGGTTATGATCACTTGAAGTAAATGAGAAAGATCACAGGAACATTACAATAAATGTTTGCATCTCATCGAAGATATCTACCAAAACGATCAGATTGGTAAGAACACATCCCAGAAACAAGGTATACACTTACTGTCCGAAAGAGGTTCGCAACCTTTGTCGATTTTTCTGGTATCATTCGACCTTGTCGAACTTCTGATCATGTTGTTGCTTCCATTTACAAATCTCCCTCTCCAGCAATCCCTTCCTTTCTTGCTCTCCTTCTTGATTGGCTTCCTTAACACGAACTAGCTTTCCATTCTTAAACCTATATCCCATGTTGAAACACATCTATTCTGCTCTCTCAGAATCTTGAAAAACTGTAAGAAAAAAGATAAACGCAACGTGTGCGGTTAGCTCTGAAAGACTGAAACTTTGTTTAGTTTGATAGATTTTCAGGAACTCCTGACGAGGAAGCCTAGAAGGAAGCCTAGAAAATGATCGATGACTTTAAGAATAAGCAAAGTCATTAGCAAAGAAGTGACATTATCGACTCGGTGGTATTACTTGCCTGAGCCCACATATCGTGATCTTAATGTGAAACGTTACTTGTAATGGAGCTTTACCCTTCCAACAAATCAGTAGATTTTTTATTTTTTATTTACTTATCTTTGGCCTGCTTTCTAAGTCACCAATTACTTCCCGGGTTGTTCAATTTTTTTAATATTGATATAACTCAATAATCATTGATTAATAAAATACATAAAATACGAAATATTTTGTGCATCCCATAATTTATTTAGACATATGAAAGCTACCAATTATGAGTTATTAAATATATAAATAAATTATTGAATACATACAATAATACTCAATAAATGGGTACAAGACATAGAATTTTCTTGTAGTTTAAAATATCTTATAAAATTTCATAATTTTCTAAAATTCTCGAAAAGATTCTCAATTTTATTTTTTTAAAATTTTCTCTTGAACTTTGATTAAAAATAACAATTAAATACTATTAATTAAATGTTACTTGTATTACAATTCAATTCAGCTCTTAAATTCAAATTGAAACTAATTAAATCTGACTACAAATAATAATTTATTATAATTACCTTAAATTATAAATTTAAGTAAAATTTAATCAGTTTTAATCAGGTTTAAGAGTTAATTTAAGTTCTCATATTAATGACATTTAATTTGATTAATCTATGTTTTCCATTCACAGTGTATGAATTTTCACTACAAGAAAATTGTGTAATAGCAACGAAAATATACCGACGGAATAGTTTCCGTATGTAAATTGCGACGGAAATTTTGATACCGTCAGTATGTTACAAGAAAATTGTAACGGAAAAGATTTCCATTGCTAAATTTGGAGGGAAATATTCGCAAAAAATTGTAGCGACGAAAATATACCGATGCATGAAATTCTGCCCGTAAATTGAGGCGGAATCTATTTTCGGTCGGTAAAGTTGTCAGGGGGAGTGGTTCGACGACGGAAAAATTCAGTCGGTATTGTATAAAAAGTCGTCGTGAAATTATGTTCAGAAGCTTAATTTCACGACGACATTTTTAACTATACCGACAGAATTATTCTGTCGCAAAAATTAATTAAAATCGACCTCCTCCCTACCCTCTTTTCTTCTCGCGCCTGACTCTCTCTCCTCTTTCGTTCTCTCCCCTCCTTCAGCGTTTTTCCTCCTCCGTTGCCCTCCGACCAATTGTTGCGTCTCCGGCTACCCTTTCTCCCCCTCTTCTCCGGCGACAATAACCCTCTGTTGTCTCTCCTCTGCCACTGCCGAAGGTGAGCCGTGGGGCATGTAAATTTTTCATGTTGTTTGGACTGATTTAATGGCATTTGTTTGTTTATTTAGGTTTGATTGGTCTTGTGTGAGTGTT
>JAOSBP010000204.1:27167306-27185133 GCA_027563825.1 Erythroxylum mucronatum
CCGAACCTCTATAAAAACAGTGTTTGCTCTTCTTCCCTACTCTTTACATTTAAATTTAGTTAAATTGGTTTTGTGTGAATTAACTTCTGATTTTATTGTAGAACTTTACGAAAAAGCTTTAGAGATCTATTCAACCCCCCTTCTAGATCGTTTACAACTTTCCATCGGTACACGAGCAATTTCTTGTAGTGTTTGTCATTAGTTTTTAACCGAAGTTTAAAAGAACAAATTTTTCATAAAAATAAAAAATTTGGAGCTTTTGCACAAATTTTAAAGACAAAATAGCTTTCCTAAAATTTTTTAAATTATATGAAAATATAAGTTATGTCTTTTACCTTTTGTCAATTATGTATTTTATTAATTAATAACTTAGGATTAAAATACTAAATTCGATTCAGTCTAATGCATTCTTGCTCTTATCCAATCACCATCTTCTTCAAAGTTTAATAGATTACAATAATTTTTCATCTTAGTTCCAACTTTTAACCTCTTTGAATAAGAAGGCTTGTAAGAGAGACAAGATTTTACCACTGAAACCTCCCACGAAAGCAAAATTTGATGACCACGACATAGTGAGAGTACAAATGGATACGTGCCATCAAATAAGGAATGCATTGCATATTTACAGGTCTAGTGCTTGAGAGACTAACTGTATTAGGTAAGACCCAGTTGTCGTGCGATAATGGAAAAGTGACGCAAGGCTTGTACTCCAAATCAAAGATGTTACATTAACTTCCTCTTCTTTGGAGTTCAAATAATAATGCGAAGAAGATGCAGTTCACACGATTTAACAGAAACCATATCTAAGAGATCTACGCTAAGTTCATCCACCTAACTATCAAACCATGTTTTTTAGAATTGATGTAATTAATGTTTTAAAAACTAAACCAAAAATGAAACGATGATAAAATTTTAAAATCTTCAATCAGAACTAACCGTCATAAAATTGATTAAATATTGAATAAATTTAAAGAATTTAAAATATGATTAAAACGGATTATCTTTATACATCAAAAATTTAAAGTTTAATAGAAAAAGAAGATTGTTAAACAAAATTTATTTATTTATTTTAATTTATAAAAAATTATTAATTTATAAAAAATTGACTAATTAATTAGTTTTTAATAACAAGAGTTATTAAAATAAATCGAACCGAAAAGTTATTGTCGTAATTGTAATTACTACTAATTATGTATATAATTTTTAATTATGTTTACATTGAATTCAATTGTCATAATAACTTACAACAGCATATCATATAATCTGTAATTTACAAAGTTTCTGCATAAAACAAACCCCTGCAAATACAATATTTACAGAGATTCATTGGAAACATAAATGTTATTATGTCTTTTTTCTGTTGATCAACATACCATATGACCATGGCCGCCCAGAAGTATCCATCCAAATTAGCGTACAGACCTGATTTGCTAACCAGCTATAAGTTGACTCAAAACTTAGTTAATCCCCGTGTTGACCTAGAAACATGACAAAGGTTGACGTTGTCAAAAACCTTAAATGAGTCACTTCAATTCTTTAAGCCCTCTTAAGTGTCATTAAAGAGCTCCATAGTCATGAATTCGCTAGAGGCGAGTTCCTCATTTGCACACTTTTCGTTACCAGAAGTATCGGATTGAGAATGGATATGTATGAAGTTTGCACACGAATCTAAGCGATTCCAAATCAATTGAAAAGGCTCTGTAAATTGATTGAAATATCTCATCTCACATGTTCTTTGATACATCATACATTCAAGCTCCTACACTCGATTTTTAGTGTGTAAGATTCACATAAAAATAGGTGAAAATTGGATGCCGGTCTACTATGCAACCTCACAAACAATTAACGAATAGGAAGAAGACCGTACAATGATAATAACACTAATGGTATATAGTCAAAGCCGGCCGCCATTTACACCTTCCTCACTGATCGCTGATGAGATCGTCTTCTCAGTCCTTCAAGTTGCTTCTCCCACACAGCTTTTGGGAACCCATTTTTCTTATAACCATCCCATTCCAACATATAGTCATCGTAAATTCGACGTGAAACCGGATCGGACAATGTTTCATAAGCCTCTCGAACCTCGACGAATCGCTTGGTCGACTCTTCCTTCAACGACGGAGGGCAAACATCAGGGTGGTAGAGCAGTGCCATGCTTTTATATGCCTTCTTTATCTCATCAAACCCTACACTCTTGGACCTTAGAGAAAGAACTTCATAGAAATTTGTCTTCTTCTCGAGCATTACCACATGATGATGAGCTCTACAATAAAGGTTATTGTGAGCTTCTTGCCTTGACCCTACTCTTGGACCCATTTTTGCCACATTGCAATTCAATTGCAGGGACATCTCCATTTTAGTATAAGAGGAAGAGATCAGAGAGAGATGAAGAAAAAACAGTCCCTTGGTTGCATTCTGAGCTTGATTTATAAGCATGAAGAAGAGCGATTCTTAGGTTTCTGCTTTGTTTGGAATTTTTATATTCTTTCAAGCTGGAATCACGTTGAACGTAATTTTGGCAGGGAATTGACAACCATGTATTTCTATTTTCTTGGGACTTTCCTAGCTGTTCTCGCTTATTTAATAGTGAAGAACAATAAATCTTAAATCACTGTGTTGTCTTACATGTGGTCCTGCTCAAGAAGTTTGTATTCTTAATTAGTCAAAACACTTAAACTATATCGATAATGATAATGTTTTTTTTGTGATTTGATTTCGATCGATTTGCAAGAACACGATTAGGTTCAATGGGTTCTAAATGATTGCGTAATGATAACGGGTATTGCTACCTCGTTACTATGATAATATTACAATGACAGCTACAATTATCCATGGCTAAAAAACTAAATTAGTTTGGTGTATTTACACTTTAACAGGTTAATTTTTTAGTTTGATTTATAATTTTTTGGTTCGATTTATTTTGATAATTTTTATTATTTAAAATCAATCACTTTGTTAATTAATCAGTTGATTTTTATAAACTAATTGATTTTTATAAATAAAAAAGTAATTAATTCTTATTTAACAGTCTCTTTTTTTAATTCAATTTTAAATGTTTCGATAATTAAGACGTCAATTATATTTTAAATTGATCAATTTTGTTCAAATTTTAACCGATTATCTAATATTAGTTGAACATTTTAAATGCAGATTAACTTCTTATTCAATTTTTAAAGCATTGATATAATTACATTCTATAAATTGAAATTTTAGTTTAAAGTATTACTAATTTTTTCAAAAAAATTAAGAAAAAAGATAAAGATTCACCTTGAAATGATATTTTATTTTTTAAAAATAAGAATAATTGGAAACTTAATAAAAAATATTTTAAATATAATATCTCGAACCTAATAGACATCATAATTTGTTTGGTTAGTGATTGGAATCAATTAATCAAATTTGATAATAGAACTAGCTTAATTTCTTTATTTAAATATTTTAAAGATTCGACTAAAAATTTAAATATTCAACAAGGATTTTTTTTTTCTGTCGCTCCTAGCATATTATATTAAAGGATTTTGTATTAAATATTAAATTAGATATTCCTTTCATCCTTTGCAGGCCAACAAAAGCCTTTTTTATTTTTTAACATTCCTATCAAATCCCAAACCAATATTTATATATATTAGACAAAGCATACTACCTCTTTTTTGTCCATTGTTTTTTGGTTAGATAAGCATAAGATAATATACTTAATTAAATCTATCCCAACCTTTTGTGTTTGTTTGTATGTATATACACAAAAGTTAGCACCTAAACTCCAAATCTAATTGATCGACATCTAAAAAGAAATACCATTAAAAAACTTAACCAGTGTTTAATCATAAAAATCTTGAACCATCTAATTTTACTATTCGATTTACTTTAACAATTTTTGTTGTTAAGAATCTATTAATTTATTAATTATCGGGTTCTTATAAATGAAATAAAATTTATTTATTTTAATTTAATAATCTTTTTTAATTAAACTTCAAATTCTTCGAGGAGTAAGGACAATTTTTTCAATTATATTTCAAATTCTTTAATTTTATTCAATCTTTAGCTGATTTTTATAACAGCCTAATACCAATTGAACCTTTTAAATCTTAAATTTCTTATCTTACTGATTTAACTTTCGGCCGATTTTAAAACATTCGTGTGTGTGTATATATATATATATATACATACTTACTGCAAATGTATTATAGGCAAGCTTCCGTGAAATGATCCAAGAGAAGGTATAGAAGTCAAGAGACATGTGGATTTATATACATAGTAAAATAGAGTGGATTTATATAAATATTACAAAGATTCTCTCTCTTTTCCTTCCCCGGTATAGAATTTGCCCTTCTCCATCGCCGGCCTGTCTTAATCTTTAATCCTAAATCTTAAACTCTTTAAGTCTTAAATGAATATTTTATCAATATTAAATATATAAGTTAAAGTTCTAGGCAACAGAGGCCAGCAAATGAATGGACCCCCACCAAATTTTCCAGGGTTAGGCTCTCCTTTCAGGCCTTTGGGCTTGCACTTTTTGGGTTTTTGTATTTACCACTAATTAAAAATAATTACATAAAACAATACATTTTTTCATGAGCAAATTGAAATTAGCGCAAAGAAATTAGTTATTTTACTGTATTTTATTTTTCCCTATTATTATTAATACTACTACTATGTTTATTTATTTTATTATTTGTTTTTTAAATTTTACTTTTATTTATGTATTTTCTCTTTCTCTTTCTCTTTTTATTTTCATTCATTTATGTAGATTATTTGAAAATAGTTTTCCTACTAATTAGGAGTAAGATTGCGTACTACTAAACTTCTTCAGATCCCATGTCTCAGCGAAATTTATAATAAATGTTATTGTTTGGTTTTTTTCCAATCCCCCGAAAAAAGGATTATAATGCTCAAGAATTAGTTATTAGGCTATAAAAAATATTGGGCTTGATTAAATTTGTTTTTTAACACGAGTTATAAAAATTAAAAAAAATGTTTTAATTGGTAGAGGTCATATCTTATAAATATGATTTTTTAAAATTTAATATAGAAATTATATATTTAGTATAACTATTACGAATTAAGATGACTCATTATTTATACTCATTTTAATTTGTTGAGAGTAAAAAAATTAATTGAAAAGATATAAAATTATACTTTATAAACATTTTAATAATTATTTCGACAATTTTAAAATAAATTTTGAGTTGAAATTATATCATTTTAAAATTTAGATAGATTGAAAGACGCATGCAATTCATACACTCTAACCTTCAATAATTGCTTACCTAATTTTTTTTTGGTTTTTTGGTTTCTAAGGAGATGTCCTAGGTGGGTCTCAACTATGGGAAGATACCTTTAAGCCAGCCACACTCAGACTAATCTCCGCTCGAGTCGGGTAGGTTTCTTGCGGGAGGCAAAGCTCTGACTTCAAGTTTTAAACGGCTGCATACATGAGGGAGGTTCGAACCCACAATCTCACTTAAGCCAGAAGAACTCCTTACTGACTCATCTGCCTTAGGGTTTGCTTACCTAAATTTAATCACGTGAAAAACCTATAAAGAGCATCTATTGATTATAAAAGAAGCAGCCGTCGTGAATAAATGATAGTGACCTAATTGTTCTTTGGGATATATATTATTGTTCTTTGGGATATATATTATTTGTTCGTTTTCGAAACCTAAGGCTGCTTTAAAACGGAAGTGAAAATGAACTATGGCAATCATTACCATTTGATAATGAAAAGTAGAAAAATATACTAAACAGTGATGTATGCCAAACTTTCATGGAAAAACATGCTCTACACTGATATGCTAATTTGGCAGTCTGATTGATAAAAATATTCTTTTCGATAGATTTACATAAAAATAAAAATATATAACTAAAAATAAAAAAATTAATAAAAGCTACATATTAAAATAATAAAGTAAAATTTAAAATTAGATATAAAAGATAATAATAATTAATAAATACTCCCTCCGATTCATAATAAGTGTCGTTTTAGATACATTGTAATTATTCAAAATAAGTGTCATTCTTGACTTTATATGCATGTTTATAATTTTACTTTCAAAATTAACCTTTAATTTCTTTCACATCTTAATTACACAGATTACACAGATTATATTTTCAAAGCATTTTAACATGTAATTAATAAGGGTATATCAGACATTTCATTAACTTTCTTAATAAGTGTGCATTCTTTTAAAACGACACTTATTATGAATCGAAGGGAGTACATATTTACCAAAAAAATAATTAATAAATACATACATATAAAAATAAATAATACAATAGATACAAAACAAAGTAAAGAATAAAAAGAAAAAAATAAGTAAATAAATACGCAGCTAAGAAAGAAGATAAGTAAATAAATAAAACAAACAAACAAACTATTTAAATAGTATTTGAAATTATGTTTTTAAATAAATTATTAAATAAAATAATAACATAAACCATTCAATTGAACAAAAATATACTTTGGGTGCAATATTACCCCACCAAGATATCATGTAACAACCTAAAGACGCAATAATTGGAAAAAATATATACTTTTGGTGCAATATTACCCCACCAAGATTTGGGGAATATAACTTTAACCATGCCTTATTCAACAATTTTTATAATAATTCAAATTTACAATCACTATTTTTAAGGTGTACTTAAGACAAAATTTAAAATACACGTAATAATCTACAAATTTTATATATTTTTAATAAATTAGTTAATAAATTAAAATTAAATAATGATCTTAGTTTAATTTACACTTACAAATTTTAATATTTTCTTAATTTTTAAGAATTCGTCTATCCAACAAATATTCCTCTAAATATATACAAAAGCCAACATCGTTTTCCTGTTATAACTTTAATTATATTTATCTGAAAGAAGAAATAAATTTTAGGTTTACAAGTATACCAAATTGCATCAATGACATCAACTCTAGGTTTCAGCCATTGGATGCTGGGTTTGCTGGAATTGTCAATTCGAACAAATTCCAGGAGTGTAAGGAAGGACCACAAGCTCTATCGGTGGGTGTATGTAAAAATAGGCTGTGACTTTGATTTTCATGGCAAGGATCACGATGCATCTAAATTATGAGTGTCGCGATCAGTAATTATTGTCGGTTGAGTTGGTATGGTAATTTAATGCAACTTTTCGTACAAAAACAACTTCTCTGATATTTTTTGCGGAAAGTTAATGTTATGTTTCGTAAGTAGAATACTAGAATATGTAATTTTTATTATGTTATTTTGTACTAAATAAATTATTTTATATATTTGTGATCTAACCCAAGCATGATGAAGATGATGACATGAGATCTAAGTTTTGGAGGTAAATTTTGTCAAGAAGTATATTTACAGACAAGAGTTAACTATGGGCTGATTAGTTTGTTCACTAACTCAGCATTGTTAATTTCTAAGTTAACTTAAGGGGTGTAATTGAGTGGAAGAGACTCATCAATCCTTAATAAAAAATTAGGGGTTCGATTCTTGACTTTAAGTATGGAACAGCCTTAAATTCTTGAGCCAGCTGTCTCATCCTGTGAGATGTTTACAAACTAGCGAAGGAATTAGTTACTGGGTCCACTAATAAATACCCTAGTCTAGACAAAAAAAAAAAATTCAACTTTGAATGTGGCTGAGAAGAATGCGAAACAACTATTATCATTTGAGATATCTAACTGAGATTTACAAATTGGTCTAAGTTTTTTGAGTTTTTTTGTAAAAAAAGTCAGAGTTTTGATTTGTATTGTGATTATTAGCACTATCTGGTAGTACTATGTGACTATCAGAACTATCCAGAACTAGATGGAAGGTGACTATAATAAATTCTTAGTTGAGCATGAGTTCTTTTGTTTTGTCTAAGGATTCTATTCATAATTGATTATCTTTTAACCTATATTGATTGAACTTAATATATGACTTATACTTCACTATCTTCTAAATTATTAAAGTAAAAATAATTTAATAATTATAAATTGAAAGCAAAACTTTTGAGTTAATAAGTATATAAAAACCAAAATTAGCAATTAAACTATTTTATTTAAAAGCCAATCATTTATACTTTTTTTTATTAGGAGGTAACTTAAACTTTTTTTTTTGAAACGGAGGAATTCGTAGTCGCTATCCTTTGGATACGCACTGGGTAAATCTCTGGATTGACGTAATAGCCTACAAATCACGCCAACCTGGTACTATACATTAGACAAGTCCTGTACGACAGGCTCGATCGAAAAAGAGTAAATAGAAGAAATTAAACACAAAACCTTTTGCCCTCGTACATCTCTACTCATAAGACCTCTTACTAAGCAAACTGATCATGGAGATATCTTTCTCCTCCTTTTTAATAACAATAATAAGAGAAAGGATCTTGAATTAATTAGTAAAAGTTGATCTATTATAATCAGAAAGCTATAATTTTGAATTACAAAAATAGTTTTTTGTAAAAATATAAAAATAAGACTACAATGATCCTATCTAAACTTTCATAAAACAGAGAATTTTGTGCGTTAAATATATTAAATTTTTTAACAAATAAGTATAAATCTTGTTGATATATAAATTTTGCTAAAATGTTGGGTAAAATTGTATAATATGTAAGCTTATTCAAAGAGAGATTATTTCGATAAGAGTCACGGACAACAGTGACTCTAAAAATTACAATCGACGAAGAGTCTGGAACCCAGAGACAGTAAAAGTGAATGATGAAAGCAGAAAAAAGCAGCAGTTGAAGACCGTTCATGTGACTGACATGGCCCCTTTTCCACCAACTTTCAACAAGAGATGGGCCTTACCAGAAGAAATGAAAACGACTTATTTGGCATGGACCACAAACGAATCTTCTCATTTGCTAATACACTTTTAAGAGGAAGCAGAGAGAAAGCAAATGCTTCACGAATATGTAGACAACTCTAGCCAGGAAGAAAATAGAAATTGATATGGACATTCGAGAAGGCTTCTCATTTTTCCCAGCACCATGTCAGCTTTCCTCCTAGAATGGCCTCTCATTCTCAAATGCACGAAGGTCCCGCAAACCACAAACACAACTCAGTGGTCAGTGATTCTCGAATAAAAGGGTCTAGTCCTTTTTTATGTCCACACGACGACCTTTTGGTACGGGCCATGACAATAATTTACTCTGACATGTAGAGATATATCGTATCACGTTATTACTATTCTTGCTAGTTTTTAATTATTCCAAGGTATATTATGAACCCAGAAAGGAAACATTACTGCATGATGAATTCATAATGAGGACATGGTTGTTAGACTTACTAATTGAATTCTGTAGTAATACACTAATAGGCTCGATGTACATGACCTCAGTTTCCAGTTCAAGAAAATGAAGGGTCCCTCTATTTCTTGCTTGATTGGCATCACCATCCTTCGTGATAAAACTAGTGCAAAGGCCAATTCATTTGGTACAATTTCTAAGAGTCAAGATCCATGAAAATTGTATTGCCTAAACACTTGCATGCAAATGTTATATTACTAGAAAAGCAAACCGAGGTTTGCTGCAATTTGTTTTTAATAAAGGAAGAGCTCGTATTATATTCATTGTTTCAAGTGCATGCATGCTGTATAAGTTTTTTTAAAATTTTGTAATAATTTATTAATTATAAATTTTAAATAAATTATTTAGTAGTATTATAACTTAATTAATACAAATTTTAAGAATATAAATAAATTATTAAGAATATTTGGATCAAAAGACAATGGTTCCTAATTTGAAAAGTTTACACAAAATAGTTTTTATAAATATTTATAAAACAGAAAATAATATATACTTTTTTAATCTCTCTTACTAATTTAAGTCCATTAATTGATAACACAATTCTAACCCATTAGAACATTGACAAGAGAAACTTAATAGAAAAATCATTAGGTTTCATTATTAAAGTGCTCTCATAAGTCATAACACTAAAAATAATTATATCACTTTCCATAAATCTATCAAAATGAATACGTATATACTATTTTAAGTAGTTATATTGAATAAATTTATTAATCATTAATTTATAATAAAAGTCGGTTAACAAATATAAGAATAGTACCGCAACACCTGGATCGTCAGTAACTAAGTTGACAAGGTTCAAGTTACCTAAGCGGGATCAATTTACTTGTCCCGTTTTCATGTGTAATCTTGTGTCCTTTTTTTAATAATGAATAGATTGACGGAGAGAGGCACACTACAGGATAGCACCTGATCCTGTTTTCGAATGCCACCTTGTGCCTTTTTCTATAATTGATAGATTGATGGAAAGGAGAATAAGGCGACACACGAAAACGGAAATAACCATCCTGTGTCTTACCTAAGCTCGGTTTAACTTACAGTTCAAAAATTATAGAAAAATTATATCATTTTTAGTAAAATGATATAATTTTAGAAAGGAAAGAATTTTTGAGTGGAGTAGAGCTTAGGCTATCTTCAAATATCACACCAAAACACTTGATGTGTTAAATTTACTCCAACTAATGCACCAAATTTACAAATCCATGAATATCATTTTGGTGTAATGAACAGTAACAAATTGTTACATTAAAAATTATAAAATGACATTTTTAATCATTTTATTTACATATTTCTTTTATACTCTTATCATATTTTGATATATTCATACGTAGTTGAGATCTTTAAAATAATACTAATATTAAATATAATATTAAATTTATTTTTAATTTTTATTTATAAGTTTAATAAATTTATTAATAAAATATTTTAATAAAAAATAACTTTAAAATAAAAGGTATACGGAGTTGAGCTCGAGAGTTCTAATACACGACGGGGGTCGGGGGTAGTTAAGTTTGGAAGGTTTTATTCCCAAACTCAAGGACGGCGCGTTTAAAGCACATCTGTAATTCACAAAATCGGTGATTGAGCACGCGCGGTAAATATCGTGAGACAGAGCTAACACAGACTCCAACAGACACACTCGTCTTCGATGACTTTCACGACCATCGTCACCGGTACTTTCATTTCGGTTCCAGGAAGTTCTTAGATACTGGGCCCCGCACAGACATGAAAGTACTAATTAGAATTAATAATTAAATTTTTATTCTGGTTAACCTCGTCGATCCACGTGTAATGCTTAAATTTAGCTCGCACGCGTTAGCCGGTACGTGCGACTCCACTGGTACTCCCCTGTCTCTCTCTATCTTTTGCATGGTCTCCAGAGCCAATAATATAAGGTGAGATTGGGATCCACAGCCACTAACCTTTCGCCACGTGTTGGGGTGTTTTGCTCTATTTATACACACCGCTTTGGCTTTGTTCTTCCAGTCGAGTAGCGGCATATCCTTTTGTTGTTTCAGAAGTTACGATCATTCGTTTTTGTTGAGAGAAAATGTTTATAGAGAAGTTTAAGGTTGAGTCTCCTAATGTGAAGCACTCAGAGGGTGAGATTCACTCTGTGTACAACTACGAGACCACCGAGGTTGTTCATGAGAACAGAAACGGGACCTATCAGTGGGTGGTCAAGCCCAAAACTGTGAAATATGAATTCAAGACCGACACCCACGTCCCTAAACTGGGGTCCGTTACTAATTAACTACCTCGTTTTAACCGATTTCGTTTCGTTTCTTGATTATTTTATCTGGGTCGTTCTCAAAATCCTGAATTTTAATGCGTTTTGTTTGATAGTGTTATGCTTGTTGGTTGGGGAGGAAACAATGGCTCAACCCTCACCGGTGGTGTTATAGCCAACAGAGAGTGAGTTTCTGTACAGTAATGGTGTTTATCGTATTAATTATATGGAGTTGGGGTGTTTGGTCGATGGGATTGTAACAGGAGTATACTATTTGTTTTAATTAAGGAAACTTGTAAATTTGTTTGTACTTGTGTTTTTGTTTTTGCAGAGGAATTTCATGGGCGACAAAGGACAAGGTTCAACAAGCTAATTACTTTGGCTCGCTAACCCAGGCATCAACGATTCGTGTTGGGTCCTTTAATGGAGAGGAAATTTACGCTCCATTCAAGAGCCTCCTTCCCATGGTATATTGATAAAATGTGTCTTCTGTTACTGTTGCATGGTTTAACTTTTCGATGTTTAAGTGACGAGAGTTTTGTAAAATCGATCCAGGTGAACCCAGATGATATTGTGTTTGGAGGATGGGACATAAGTGACATGAACTTGGCAGACGCCATGGCCAGGGCTAAGGTCCTGGACATTGATTTGCAGAAGCAACTCAGGCCTTACATGGAGTCTATGGTCCCACTTCCTGGAATTTATGACCCTGACTTCATCGCTGCTAATCAAGGATCACGTGCCAACAACGTGATCAAGGGCACCAAGAAAGAGCAGGTTCAGCAGATTATCAAAGACATCAGGTACCCTCCTTGTTGGGTTTAATCTGTTTAAGAGGTCTTCCCATTGTGGGGGAGCTTAATATTGTCATTTGATTATTACAGAGAGTTTAAGGAGAAAAACAAGGTGGACAAGGTTGTTGTTTTGTGGACAGCAAACACAGAAAGGTACAGTAACGTTATTGTGGGGCTAAATGACACTATGGAAAACCTCTTGGCTTCTTTGGAGAAGAACGAAGATGAGATATCTCCATCAACTTTGTATGCCTTGGCCTGTGTTTTTGAAAATGTTCCTTTCATCAATGGAAGCCCACAAAACACTTTCGTTCCAGGTAACTAAACCTCTATGTTCAATGTTCTATAAAAGAAATGACCCTTCAATTGTGTTAAGCATCCAATTTTTCCTCAGGGCTTATTGACTTAGCTATTAAGAGGAACAGTTTGATTGGTGGAGATGACTTCAAGAGTGGTCAGACCAAGATTAAGTCTGTGTTGGTCGATTTCCTTGTTGGTGCTGGTATTAAGGTATACATATAAATATATGCATGCATACATACGCATATATATATATATAGACTATGTAGGAACTTACATGTTGAACCTGAACTGAATTAATTATGCAGCCAACATCAATAGTTAGCTACAACCATTTAGGAAACAATGACGGGATGAATCTTTCTGCACCTCAAACTTTTCGTTCTAAAGAGATCTCCAAGAGTAACGTTGTGGATGATATGGTCTCAAGCAATGCTATTCTCTATGAGCCTGGAGAGCATCCTGACCATGTTGTGGTCATCAAGGTAAAAAAGGATTTAACTCAAATCTTCTCCAGATTTAGGTTCATTGTTTAGTCTTTGGAGTTTCTGGTTTAAGTGTGTTGGTTCTTTTGTAGTATGTGCCATATGTGGGAGACAGCAAGAGAGCCATGGATGAGTACACATCAGAGATATTCATGGGTGGGAAGAACACTATAGTTTTGCATAATACTTGTGAGGACTCTCTCTTGGCTGCTCCAATCATCTTGGATCTTGTGCTGCTTGCAGAGCTCAGCACTAGAATCCAGCTTAAAGCTGAAGGAGAGGTGAGTTAAAGCTTTTGTGTTCCCTTTTATTATTTTTTTCTTTTTCTCCATATTTGATTGTTGTTTAGATTAACCTAATCAAGTTTTATGGATTTTGTTAAATACAGGGCAAGTTTCACTCTTTCCACCCTGTGGCTACCATTCTTAGTTACCTCACCAAGGCCCCTCTTGTGAGTCCCACCTTGTGCCTTTAAGTGACATGTGAACTGACTTTTAGATCACCCTTTTAGTTATTTTGGCAATTGCACATCCTGCTTAGACATTTTAGTAATTATGACAAGAGCTCATGACTTGGTGTGTGTTAAATGGTTATAAAAACAGGTTCCTCCAGGCACTCCAGTGGTTAATGCACTGGCAAAGCAGCGAGCAATGCTTGAGAACATACTGAGAGCTTGTGTTGGTTTGGCTCCTGAGAACAACATGATATTAGAGTACAAGTGAACAGCAGATGGTGGAAGAAGAAGAAGAAGAGTAGTCCTGAAATTTAGATGCATTTCCCTCCTGACTGCTCTTTGTTTTTGTCTTCCCATTTAGTGTAATGATTATTTAATGTGAATGGTGTTTAGTTATTTCAGTCCTTTGATCTCTCCGGCTCCTTACAGAACCAAAACGTTAGATTATCTTACAATTCAGCAAGAACTACGTGATTGTCATGAATAGTAACGGATGAGACGAGACGAGGCATAAATTGATTTTAAACTAAATCGTGATCTAACCTTTTTGGCTATGTTTGTGAAGACCATGAACGAGTGGTCCCCTAAAGTGACAAAGAAACTTGGAACTAACTAGACATGAATTCTCAAATCAATCAATAAATGTCTCCAAATGAAGCTCTTTCAGTTATCTAAATTCCAACAGCCCTAGACATCCAACTAAATTCCCTAGAGTCTTGGATTTGTTCAAACTTTCTAGACGGAAATTGTTAAAGAGGGTATAGAGGAAACAATGACAATGTATGTTCCGGATTTCTGTCTAATTTTATGGTGCCTTATTCTGTTTTATAAATCTCAGCCATTTATTTATGTGGATCTCGTGTAGGTCTCACATAAATGAACGCGAGACTCGCATAAATAAATAGCTAAAATTAATAGGACAGAATAAGACAGCATAATATTGGACAGAAAATCCTGTCCCATTAGATTGAGTCTGGATCCTCTGTCTAATTTTATGGTGTCTTATCCTGTCCTATAAATCTCAGCCTTTTATTTATGTGAGTTCTGCGTGGGTTTCGTATAAATAAACGCAGGACCCGTATAAATAAATTGTTGAGATTTATGGACAAAATAAGACACTATAATATTGGACATAGAATCCTACCCTACTAGATTGTTTATATATAAATGGGCTTGCGTCATCCTTGCTTTATTACGTATAGGCAAAGGTACATTAGCACACAGAGTAAAACGTTATATCTTAGAATCTCTTACTAAAAAACATCACAATATATGAAAGTATTATATATTTATGGAGCTTTTGCCTGTTCATTTTGGTTACTTGCACGATTAAGTAGCAAATTAAAGACCGTTTTCTCATGTCAAACATCCAATAAAAGACCGTTACAAGTGCCTTTCTTTGTTTTATTGTCGGATTAATCAACCAACAATTTCAATTTTATATTATATTATATATTTAAAAATAGTTAGTTGGGAATTTGATTAGTAATTTCTTATAAATGTATAAAAAATTAATACAATATTGGGGTAGGATGATAAAGGTAGAGATTGACCTAAACCATAAAATCGCAAACAATGAGAGTTAACACCTAAAATTATTTTACATTAGGTCGTGCACACGGTTACAGAGAGTTACACAATCTTTATATACGGTCGTGCATCTTCACACAAATGTATGCACAACTTTGTATGTTCTCACCTCTTCACACTTTGTTCATACATTTACAGAGGCTTGCATCATCAATCTAACACGACCGTGTAAGTCATGATACGGATCAGGGGCAGAGAATGTTATGGCCCCCTTTTAAATATATTTTTTTTAAAAATTACTTATATAATTAAAATTTTTAAAATTACAAATATAAGTGGCCCCCCTTTAAAAAAATTCTTATCTTCTCTTCTCTTCAATTCTGCACGCACAGTCCTCTTTCTCTGGCCCCCCTTAGAGTTGAGTCTGGCTTCGCCCCTGATACGGACGTATAATACTTTACACGGACTTGTATCTCTTTGTAAGTGTTTTTTTTCGTCTTGTCGTCACTTGTTTGCCATTCCTATGAATCATAAAGCCTTCTACAATTATCGGAAGTCTAAAAATAGGATTGGACACTCTACATAAACATATATATATATATACGCACACAAAATGCTTGATAATTGATAATATGCTATTACTATTTTCTTGCTATTGGGCATCGTGAGCATTTATGGACTCTCGTGACCTTCATTCCTTATTGCCATGCATGATATTGATATCGCTCCCTTCTTTCGTCTCGTCTTGTTTTATCTGCTCTTCTCTGCATTCTAGACTACAAAAAGTCGTATCACCTCTGCAGATTAATTAAGAACCACCATAAAGAAAAAGTAAAACAAATTGTCAATCAGATTAAGGAAATAAAACATAAGAAACCAAGAACAAAAGGAGTTGCTTGAATGAATTTGCTTAAGGCGAGCTTAATTCTTATTCTTAACTTGTGAATTTCCACAGTAGCTTGAGCCCGATTTAGCTTCCGGTTATTGAAGCCTAATCAATTTCAGGCTTATGCTACGAGCCTTGAACTTGTTCGGGTCCCAAACTGTCGTAAAAATTTTCAGGTCTTACGTCAAGTCGGATTCAAAGACAAGCAATATTGTGAGCATTACCTATACATGTAAATATCTTTGGCAGGAGTCAAGCGGCGTTGACAAAGGCCACAACTTGTCAGGAAATGAGCTGTCTCAACAGAACCACCGCAGTTTTTCCGGTGGTGGTATCTGGGAGACAGCACCATGGAAGCTAAGTACCGTTGATGATCATCACGACATATTAGTTCATTACCAATACTGTTTTCAGTCAGATTCGTGGACTGCCCTCCTTCTCCTCCTTCTTCAGGACCATCATCAGACATCGGCGGCGACTCTATAACTTCGTCAAGGAGAGCAGTCATGCTTGGGGTCCTTCTGATGACTGGTGGTCGTGAACGCTTTCCGAACAGCATATTGAATATCCTATGGGTTTGGATTGAAAGCAAACAGCAGAGGAAAAAAGAGACAGGGCTTTGGAGAGGACTTGTAATGAGCGAAAATGTTGAGAAACAGAAAAGAGAATTAGAGAAGATAATAAAATAAAATTAGAGGAGAATAAGAGCGAATCTTGGCCGTTGCTTGCGGGCGCCGTGTACTAAGAACATCACCACGCCACGCACCTTCCTCTTCTGTTTTGCCTTCTCCTTTGCTTTCACCCCTCCATTTCTTATAATAATAATGAGTATAAAAAAAAAATCTTAAATTTTTAATCTTTGGAAAAATTTTAATTTTCAATTTTCTAAAAAAAATTTTCTCTAAAGTATGGTTAAGGATAACAACAAAATATACAAAATATAAATATAAGACACAAATTAATAAAATTCCACTAATATGGTAACTTAACTCTACTTTTAGACTTGTTTTGAATCAATTAAATTTGATTTAAATTAACAATTTCTAATAATTAATAATAAATTATTAATTTGAGTAGACTTTAATTAGTCTAATTCAAGTTTAAGTAATATTTGATGAGTTCACATTGTTAAAGTTGAATTAGTCGTTAGTCCAGCTGTTAGTCTGTTAGATAGTTAGCTTGATTTCTGCTAATTAAGGTTCCTAATTTGTAGGGAACACAACAAAGTTAGTTTTTCCCATCTGGTTGTTAGCATATTTTAGGGATTTTACTTAACGTTTCAATTCTTTTTGTACTGCATAAGTAGCGTTGATATCAACAATACAGATTGATCGATTTCTGATTTCATTTCTTAGTTGTGTTCTTTCTGTGAGTCTTCTATCTTTAACATTTGGTATCAGAGCTCTCTTGCAGGGTTTAGAAGTCGCAATCTTCTAAGAGTGGAGAGTATTTTTTCAGTTTCATCATGACAACTGAAAAGGAGAGTTCATTCGTTCAGCCTGTTGTACCCAAGTTTGATGGGTACTACAATTATTGGGCAATGCTCATGGAAAATTTCCTTTGTTCAAAGGAGTACTGGAATCTGGTGGAGAACGGAGTTCCCGTTGCTGCAGATGGAATGACAGAAGCACAAAAGAAGCAGGTTGATGACCAAAAGCTGAAGGACCTGAAAGCAAAGAATTATCTTTTTCAGGCCTTGGATCGCATTGTGCTAGAAACCATTCTCAAGAAGGATATAACGAAGGATATTTGGGATTCAATGAAGCTGAAGTACCAGGGCAACACTCGAGTAAGGCGTGCTCAGCTGCAAGCACTACGCAGAGAATTTGAGGTACTGCAAATGAAAAAGGGAGAAACTGTAAGTGAATTTTT
>JAOSBP010000204.1:27204975-27227916 GCA_027563825.1 Erythroxylum mucronatum
TCTAGCATGTTCTTAGAATAGAAAGATTAGGGTTTTGATTCAATAGGATTAGGGGGTTTCAAGAACCTTGTTTTCTTGGGGTTTCCGTATCATGACGTGTCATTTATATAGAGGCATTTATTATAGTTTTAAATATTGCTTATAATTGCATTTTATATTATCGATATCTTGTATGTACGTGGACTATTGGCGTGTTTGGATTGATGTATGCTACTTGTTTTCAAATCTTATCAATAATTCACTAACATGAACAAGTTGGAAGTTGGAACGTAGCTTTACACGAGAAGAGAATGTCAAATGAAGCATTATAAGACATACGAATTTGAAGCATTATAAGACATACGAATTTGACTTTAAACATACCTTTCAATTCTTTTCAGTACTCTATCAAACGCTACACTGAGCCTAAAGTAGTAGTCTAGTAGGGATGACACATTTTTAAAGCTAAGTATCGAATTTGGTCCTATCATTAAATTAATAAAAAATTTATTATTTTTATTAACTTAGTTTGTTTTACCTATTTAATAAAATTGTATCATTTCTTTAATCATACGCTCTATCTCTCTTAAATTTTGACTAAAAAATAATTTTTATAAATTAATTTTAAAGTTAAAAGTGTAATTTAAATTTCAAAAATTTCGTCATAATCGTAACGTTTTAGATTATAATATTTTGAAAACTTTTAACATAAATCTCGCGTTATTATTAAGGTGATATTTTTAAAAATCTTCTAATTTACATTATTATCAATTGTATGTCATATGGCACAATAAATTATGACAATATATTTAAAAATAATAACTTATTTTTTAAAATTTGTGATTGGATATAATATGTTATAGTATGACTTATATATAGTAGTAGAATCTATTAATAAAATTTTAACAGTATAAAAAATGCTATGTTACTTAATTGACAAAAAAAACTAATTTATTAAAAATTGCAATTATTGTAAAACGAAAGTTTAATTTATTGATAAAAATATATTTTAAACATTTTGTAAAGTTTTTTTTTTGACTTTTTTTAAACAAAAATCATGATGTTTAAATTAATTAAATTTAAGTGAAACTATATTATCAAGTTGTCGGAAACCTAAAGTCAATTTAAAGGACTGGCTAGTGAGCAGGTTCATCACTAGCAGTAATGTCGAAGGTTTTATTGAAGGACGTTGACGCCTAGGCCCTACTGCTCATTTGCGGGGAAAAAAGGTTCACGTCATAGGTTGTTGCACACAGGCATCTAATTTGTCTACTTTCTGACCTCTGCACTGTTTGGGATCAGAGAAAATCCAACCCAAAGTCAAAATAAATCCACCGGACGCGATCGTAACCCTACACTTAACATTCTTTCTTTTTCTCTCTCCATATTTACCTCTACCCCAAATCACAGCATCCAAAGTAAAAGATGTCTGTGTGATCAGTTCATGTCTTCTCGCGCCTTTTGATGCCTTTTGTCTTTAAGAAAGGTCGTTGTTACCTTTCCTTTTCACCAAGTGTAAGGAAATAGAGAGGGCTCGTTTGGTCCGTCGGGGAAGGCGATCTCTTCAAGAACAAAGCTTCTGCTTCAACAACAGAGTGAGAGTGACGAAGAGCACGCATGGAAGCTCGACCCAGAAGTGGCAGAGAAAGAGAAACCAGCCCAGACAGGGCCAAAGTGTGCATGCAGAGGGAAAAACTCGTCAAACCCATAAAAAAGGTTCAGGTTGTTTACTACTTGTCGAGAAATGGCCAGCTTGAACACCCACATTACATGGAAGTTCCTCGTTTGGCCAACCAACCCCTTCGTTTGCGAGGTAACAGAAAAGTTCTTGATCATTGTTCTTGCTTCATTTCACATGCCCTTCCCTTATGATGTATTGTTTTTTCGTGTGTAGATGTTATAGATCGGCTAACAGTTCTTAGAGGAAAAGGCATGCCCTCTTTATATTCATGGTCTTGCAAGAGGTATCTAAGTATACACAAACATTCTCGTGTGTCTTTGATCCATTATTAATGTTAGCTTCTGTTTGGTCTTTTAAGGGGCTACAAAAATGGCTATGTGTGGAATGACTTAGCAGAAAGTGATGTCATCTATCCATCTGAAGGGGCTGAGTACGTACTCAAAGGGTCTGAACTGGTTGAAGGATGTTCTGGTCAGTCTTCAACTTGTAATCTTAATGTCCACATTAAGAATGTTCAAAGTTCTAACAATAGTTAAAACACTTCTGTTCTTGTAGCAGAAAGGTTCCAACTTCTTCATGTTAACAATAGCAGACAATCGATTCAAGAACCTAATGTAGTCCACACAAAAAGGAAACAACTTTCCTCAAGTAGTCAAAGCAGAAAGCTTGAAGCAACTCAAAATGCCAAGTATGAATATCAAGAATATGAAGAAGAGGAAGAGGAAGACATTGAAGAATCACCAGAAGAGTACGAGGACGAAGAGAAAACAAGCTACACGAGCTCCACAACACCTCACTCTCGTTGTTCAAGAGGTGTTTCCACCGACGAACTCGAAGAGCGACCCACTAACATCAACCTCACCACCAACAAGGATTCAACCAACCATAGCTCTTCTCCACAACCACCACCACCCTCAGTTCTCTCCGGCCAACCAACCCAAAACATACCCACCAAAACCACCACCAATGCCAGCACCACCCCTAAAAGGTTCGAAGACGGCGACCCAGTTCCGGTACAGTCGACCACGAGCCGGAACTCGGTCCTACTTCATCTGATCTCATGTGGAAACTTAACTATACCCAAGGCAAAGAACAGCATGCCAACTATAAGACCACCGGTGAAAATGAACAGTGACATAGCGATCAGAAGAAGCGAAACTGATCTTCACCGGGGGGTTTTATGCAAGAGTGCGGTTAAGGTTGTTGAAGAGGACATCATCAACTACATGTCTGAAAATCCTAGGTTCGGCAATTTACAGGCGGAAGAAAAGGAGTATTTCAGTGGCAGTATAGTTGAGTCCATGAGTGAAAATCGTGCTATGAGTCTGACGGAGGCCGAGTTGAAGCGATCAAATTCTTACAAAGAAGAAAGGTCAGTTGCAGATTAACATTTCCGCTTGGATTTACAGTTCCAGTGATGTGACTTAGCTTTCCAGGATCTAGTGAAAAGGGTTAGGGTCCACATCTTTTGTGCTTTTTAACCATTTATGTGAGGCCTATCCATTCCTAATCAGGATGAAATGTTCTGACGTTAAGAGTACGACTTATTCTATACGAACATATTATATATTTTTCGAAGTCTGAGCAGTATACGTCTTCTCATTTGCTTAAATCGTTAATTTATCTGTTTGGAATACTTAATCATGTCTAATTTGGCGTCAGATTCTATACAACGTAAGATCTCAAATTAGACCGCTTGTATAGTTTTGGTTAACTTTTTTTTCAAAATCTCAGCTGTATCTCCGAAAGATTGTCGCGTGGAAGTGAAAAGGTGGGATCACTTTTTGAAGTGATGTCACATAAGATGTACAAGTTAGATCAATATCATATCTTGTACGAAGTACGAACTCGCTCATTTTTCTCATATAATTGAACTCTGACAGTACACTTAACACGTTTTGGTTCAGGACCACCAAGGCTGAAACGAAGGAAACAGTAGAAGACATTAAAGACAGGGCAGTCATGAGAGGCAAGTGCATCCCACGAAAAAAGCCTTCCTGTTTGGCAAAACAAAACAAGAAACGAAACGAGTAAAGTAATCCAGGAAGCTTGAAGTTGATCGGTGCTGTAATTATTAGTTGTCAGTAGAGTTTTACCTAATAGTGTGTATTGTTTACCATTACGAAGGAGTGACTGGGGGGGTTGTGGAAAGGTGAAAAGCTGTGAGAATCTTGGAGTTGAAATTGGAATGACACGGTGTGATAGGCTGTCCTGGAATTTGTCATTGAGTACTTTAATGAGGAATTTTTGATGAACTTTTATAATTGAGGCACATGCACGACCTTTGGTTTCCAACGATTGCCAAGTCAAAGTTTTCTGTTCAGTTTTTCTTTTGACCCTTTCTGCTTCCCTAATTTTCGCTTCTTATAAAAGCTCAAGTTAGCTTCAAGGGTAAAGCATATGGAAGGAAGTTCCGGCTTTCCTAAAGTCAAATGGGCAGATTTGTGTAAACAAAGGCGAAGGGGAGATTAAGAATCATTTATGTAAGAGTTGTTAATAATGTCTTTTTGATGATGAGATTTTGAAGAATGATTAAAGACATCTATTTATTATAGGTGAGATGACTTTATGGTTACTTTTTGAAAGGAAACAACATATGGTCTCTCTCAACTAGATCATCTTATTCTTAGAGTCTAGATCTTCTGTTTAATTTTTATGGTGTTTATTATGTCCAGTGAATCTTAGTTATTCATTTATGCAGATTTTACGTTTATTTATTTAAAGCCCACGTAGGACTCGCATATATGAATGGTTAAGATTCACTAGACACAATAAGACACTATAAAATTAGACAGAGAATCTTGTTTCCTTATTCTTGATTTTTTAATCAGTTTTTTTAAAAAGGGCTGAAGTAGCTAAAATTAGGAATGAAAAGATTGCTTTCTTATAGCATGACAATTGGATCGGATTTGGTCCCCTTTCTTTAAACCCTAATGTGGTATCTGCTTTTCCATGGGTAGATCACAAAATTAAGGTGACTTTTTTTATCAACCAAAATGACTGATTATATTTTCCTGATGCAATCCGACACCTTAAATCACCTTATTCTCTTAGATTCTAACTCTTAGAATTGTTATATGTGGCCTGGAACTCTTATTGAAAGCTTTTATAGCAAAACTTATAGGAAATGAGTTTACCATTCAAATCAAGATGATCCCTGGGATAAGGTTATCTAGAATAATATACTTAGAATAAGTACAACTTTCCTTTTATGGCTAGTAGTTAGGACATACTTCAATTTATTCATAATTTAGATCAAATCTGCTGTCTGTGTAAGGAAGGATCAAAAACAAGAGACCATTTCTTCGGGAATATCCTTCCTGCTATGAGTCAATCCCTAAGCAGCGCTTTAGGGTTCCACAAGACGAACGATCTCGGTCGGTATCTTGGCGTCCCTCTTCTGCATCAACAAGTTAGCAGACGTACGTATCAGTACATACTCGATAGAGTCCATCAACGTTTATCCAGTTGGTCTATCAAACTTCTGTCATTTGCTGGTCGTATCACTCTGACCCAATCGGTTTTAGCAGCCATACTGAGTTATACTATGCAAACCGTCCAGTTACCACGTAGTCTGTGTGACGAACTAGAAAAAGCCATGAGATAATTTTTGTGGGGCTCGTCTTGCGATAAAAAGAAAATACACTTAGTCAACTGGAAGGACGTTTGCAAGCCTAAGGAACTGGGAGGACTTGGTATTTGAGAAACAAATGATGCTTTCCTAGCAAAACTTGGCTGGTCCTTAGTTGCCAAGCCCAATGCTTTATGGGTACAAGTGCTCTTTGGTAAATATAATTTTGACGCCACCCACATCCCCACCTCCTTGGATACCACAGTGGGTTCAATGGTATGGCGCAGCATAAAAGCAACTCGGCACATAGTTTACCAAGGCATGAAATGGATGATCGGAGATGGCTCTAGGACGTGCTTCTGGCTCGACCCTTGGATCGCGGGAACAGGACCGCTTATTTCCCACACTTCATATCCAATCCTAGAGTCATCTCTTCACCTTAGAGTCCCCCAGTTTGTGGACACTACCGGCTATTGGAATTGGGCAGCTTTCCAATCTTGGCTCCCAACACTGATTTGTCGTCTAATTGTCGGCACGTTTCCGCCTAAGCCGTATCTTGGGTCGGATAAGTTGGTATGGGGAGCTTCCAACAATGGTATCTTCACCATAGCATCCACTTACTCTATGCTTATGGGCCACGAGGACGAGTTGACTCATGGGGTTTGGAAGGCAATCTGGCAGTGGACGGGACCGCAATGTATCCACTCATTCCTATGGCTATTAGTGCAAGATCGTTTACTCACAAACCAACAACGAGTCCAAAAGCAACTCACTACTGACAGCACCTGTCGTCAGTGTTCCCTCGAAGAATCATCTCTACATGCTGTGAGAGATTGCCTTAAGGCTCGCCAAGTGTGGGCTATATTGTCGACACACCTCGCTGCTGCTGATTTCTTCTCCATGCCAATTTGAGAATGACTCCTCACTAACCTCAATCAACACCGACGACTTCTGGGCCATGATTGGGCAGTTATTTTTGGAATGATCTATTGGTTCCTCTGGTCATGGAGGAATATGTCACTCTTTGATGATCAATTCACTTTGGCCATCCTCTCCTAATTTTCTCATTTTGTCTTATGCAGATCAAATCCGCATGTCTTCCGAGTGGCGAAGCCGATCTAACAACAGGCTCTGCCCTGCCAAGAACAAGCCATCGATCGGAGCAAGCTGCCACTGGGATGGATCAAATTTAATACAGATGGAGCCAGTAATCGTTCCAAATTTGCGGCTACAACAGGTGGCATCATACGCGACAGTGAAGGCAATTGGCTTGGAGGATTCACTCAAAATCTAGGATGGTGCACTTCGATATCTGTCGAACTCTAGAGAGTTTTTACAGGACTCTCGCTCGCCTGGAGCCTCGGCTTCCGCCACATAGAATTGGAAGTGGATTCGCTCAAGGTGCACAAGATCATATCTTCCTCAGCCAACCATACACAGGTGTTCAACCCTATTGTAGCGGGCATTTACGAACTGTTTACCAGGAACTGGTCTGTTGTTCATCAACATATCTACCGAGAAAGTAACAGATGTGTTGACTGGCTTGCCACCCAGGCTGAACATTTTGACGTTGTTGAACCTATTTTGATATTGTACCTATCGGGTGCCAACGTATCCTATTTAAGGATCTGTCGGGGATCTGTTTTAGCAGACTTGCTTTGTAATTTGTTTCGGCAATTTCCCTTTAATAAAAAAAAGAAACAAGAGACCATTTGTTCTTCCTTTGCCCTTTTTCCATTGCTATTTGGAATATGATTAGAAATTTTCTCTCATGGTGTGAATCCTCTAATTCGCTTATGGAGATAGTTAAGTTCCTAACTAAAGCACAAGCTTCCTCTCCACTATGGAAGAGGAAGGTGATATTTCTAGCCATATCTATTCAAGAGATATGGAAAGAAATAAATCAGTGAAAGTTTCAAAATAAGGAACATTTCGGGGATTTAGTGCTACAATCAATTATTCAGAAGGATAGAGAATGATACTTATGTTAGGAAATGGAGCAAACTCAATTGAGATAAAGGAACGGGAGATTAGGTCATACTTGAGAAAGTCTGATAGTGCATGTTGCCTTGCGAGATCCTTAAGCTCTCTCAAGCTCTCTATAAAAAAATGGAACTGTTGTATAAAAGTAGCTTCAGTAAGGTGAGATTTCTAGAAACATGGAGTTGGAGTTTGGCTCTTACCTATGAATGACGATGACCATCACCTAAGGATCCTAACCCTAATTTGGAATGTTCTCAAAATGATCTGAAGGAAGGATGGGGTCCTTAACTCCTTTTGCACTATACTTTGGTTTGATGTTGTTTTACTTGGCCACTACTTCATACTGCATCGTCCAACTTCTTTAGTGGGAAATATGGTGTCGTTAGTCTCTTTTAGGATCCTAGTGTGTTGATGTTTGTCTCCTTATTGTAGTGTATTGTTGATTCGTATTGTAATAGGAGAGTATGTTACTCTCGAATACACTTCTCGGCCTTCACTTTCTTTAATACAATTAACTTTAATTTTTGTAAAAGAATTAACTTTGCAAGTAGAGTTCAAATAGGTAGGTGGGTGTGACCTAATTTTAAATGATCCTGATATTAATTTATTTCAAATGAAGCGGCCTTTAAATTAAAAAATTTAAAACTAAAATAAAATTATTTTAAAAATAAAATCAAAATGATCTCCTTTTAAATAGCTTGAGTAGGCTTGTCACTTGTGTCAAATTTGGAATTGGTAATTCAAATTTGACCTTATATTAACTCGACTTATTACTAAGTTTAATCTTAAACTCAAATGGATTCTAAATATATGAATTACAATTTAATTTAATTAATTGATTTAAATCATTTAATCTAGTTTCAAATTAGATTGTTATAATTATTTGGGATAAAAGGTATGTTATGATTGAGTTTAAATTTTATTAACTTAAACTTGACATATTAGAAACAACCTATTAACTAGAATTTCTATTGGATCTTGTTGCTCTGTGTGTTAACAAAATTTTTACTGGGTCTTGTTGTTGTTAATTTAAATTTGACATATTAATTTCAAATTATATCTAAATTAATTTGTAACTTTTATTTGAATTGATATCTTAAAGATTTTTTTGAGAAAAGATATCTTAAAGTTTTCAAATGTTTTATCATTAGAAAAATATAAAGTTAATAATTGAATGCAATTTAGTTTGCATTTTCCCTAAATCTAAATAGGATCACAGACCAATTCACTCAAATTATCATAATAATCTATGGCTTATTGTTAATACTAAAATACATAAATGGCTAATCCAAGAGGTGTGGTTGAGTGGCAGAGACTCATCCATCCTTAACCAAAGGTCAGGGGTTCGATCCTTGACTTTAGGTATGAAGCAGCCTTAAATCCTTGGGCCAGCTGTCCCACCCTGTGAGGTGCCTACAAATCAGTGAGGGGATTAGTCACTGGGTCCGCCGGTAGATATCTTAGTCTAAGACAAAAAAAACATAAATGGCTAAGTTTGAGACGTTGTTATGGCATGTGTAGTACCCTGAAAGAACTTAAATTTAACAAAACTAGTTTTAATATATCTAATATATCAAGTTTATATTATAAGGAAATTTTATATTTTGGAAAAGTTAATTTGAGAAATTTTTGGTTTCTTAATTTGTCTATGGTAATAAGATAAAAATCATTGTAATATGGCTCAAATAATAGCAACGTTTGAAAAACCATATTAGAAGTTAAACTCTATTTTATGAAAAACTCTAACAAACTAGCTCATATTATATTTATCCTCGTATATTTATCCACTTTAATAAATTATATTTATCCTAGTATATTATTTAAATTAATAGATAATTTCCACACTCCCCTTAAGTTGGAGCATAAATATCCAACATGCTGGACTTGTCAATCACATTATAAAATGCCCTTTTTGAAATTATCTTTGTAAGTACATCAACAAATTGATTTACAAACTTGACATAAAAAAACTAAATAATCTTTTGATCTATCTTTTCCTTGATGAACTGTCTGTCAATTTGGTATGATCATGTTGTAAAGGATTTTGTGCAATCTCAATAACAACCTTATTATCACAATAAAGATTAATAGGTTTTGTATGCTCAATCCCCAAATATGATAGAACATATTAATCCATAATAGCCATACCTTGAAACTTAGGTACTACACTTGACCTTGCAACAACCTTTCGTGTCTTGCTTTTCTAAGTTATAAGATTTCTTTACAAAAAAGTAAAATAACTAGATTAAGATTTTCTGGTGTTTAATCACCTACCCAATCCACCTCTGTGTATCCTTCAATGTTGGAAACACTATTCTTTAAGAAGAATAAACCTTTTCTTGGAGAGCCTTTCAAGTAACTCAAGATTCGGTATACTGCATCCATATATTCTTCACTCGATTAATGCATAACTTGACTAACTTACTCATTGCATACATTATCTCTGACTTAGTATGAAAGAGATAAATTAATCCCCAACTAACCATTGATAGTGCCTTATATCTGTTGGAATTTGATTTGGGAAAATTCCAAGCTTATGATTCATTTCCATAGGCGTTTCAACTAGTTTACAGGCAAGTATTCCAGTTTCAGTCGAGAGGTCAAGTATGTATTTTTCGTTTTGAAAGAGAAATTCCTTAATATGTCTTTACTACCTTAATACATAGGAAGTATTTAAGTTGTCCTAAGGCCTTCATTTCAAATTGAGTGGCTATGTTCTTCTAGGAGCTTCATCTTTTCACAGTCATCTCCTGTCAATATTATATCATCAACATACACAATTAAAAATGTTACTATACCTCCTTTGAATTTTATAAACAAGGTATGATCTGCAATATTTGCCATGGGAGATATTAGATAAGGTAACTTATCCTTGCCCAACAATAGATCACATACTACCATCAACTTTGAAAATAATGGATTGAAGGGATGGACTGATGAACTGTAATTGACTAGAATCTCTAATCATATGGTCAGATGCACCTGTATCAATAATTTAGAAGTTTTTCCTAGAAATTGTAGAGAAAACATTTGCCTTACCCACAATACCTAAATGAGCAATATTTGCCATGGGCACTAACGTTTCCTCTTTTTTATATTCCACTTCATTCTTTGGATTACCACCATAGCCTTTCCAGTAGCCTTTTTTGTGGTTTTTTGAAAAGTTCTACTAGTCAGGATAGCCAATAATTTTATAACACCATTGCTTTGAGTGACTTACTTCAGCATAATAATCATTGCTTGAGCCCATACAATGATTTTTTCAACCTGCAAACTTTATTTCTATTTGATGAACCAAGCTTCACACCAGGTGGAAGCTCTATGTATACCTCTTATTCTAGATCTCTATTGAGGAAAGCATTCTTAACATCAAACTATTTTAGGGGCCATTCTCGATTTGTTGCAATATAGATGAGAATGGAGATTGTATCTAGCTTGGCTATTAGTGCAAACGTCTCTTGATAATCCACTACATACTTTTGTGTGTAACCTTTTACAACCAACCTTGTTTTATACTTGTCGATACTCCCATCAGCCTTAAGTTTCACAATATATACCCATCTACACCACCCAATTGTTTTCTTTCCTTTGAGTAATGAAACAACGTCTCAAGTAGAGTTCCATCTCTTCATTCATTACCTTAATCCACTTTGGATATTCAAAACTTACTGTACATTACTATGAACAAAAAACTAGATAATTGATTGAAAATAATGCATATGACTTAGACAATTTTTGAGTAGAAACATAATTGTTGATAAGGTATTTGACTTTAGAGTCGAGATCAGGTTCATATTGTTTCTTTGATACACCATTTTTATGAACTTTGTGGGTATATCAGGAGAGGAGCAAGAAACTCATTACTAGAATTATTAGATACTGGATTGGAGATTACTTGAGATTCTTCATTTTAGATATTTTGGATTGACCTTTCGGTTAGTGGTGTTAAAATAGGTAAGTCTGCATTACTAGGCTGTTCTTCTAGTTCGGAGCACCCATCTACATTGCCTAGAATATCGATAACTTCGTCCAATTATAAGCGCTCATCTGTATTTCTAAATATGCCTTGTAATATATTCCTTCACCAGCGCTCTTCACCTGAAGGGAAGATATTAAAACTCCCCCTAAATAATATTATTCTAACTCCCAAAAAGAGGCATCCAAAGTTACTTGAAAATTTTGAGTTTGAGAATCATAACATCGATACCCCTTTTGAAAATTTGAGTATCTAACAAACACACATCTTTTTGCACAAGGATCACGTTTAGTTCTCAAAATCGTAGGGATATGAGCATATATTGTACAACCAAAAACTCTAAGTTTAAGGTTGGGAAAATGAGGAAATGAAAGTAAGAATTATATTTTCTGTTGAGGAGTTTGAAAATCTAAAACCTGAGGTGGTGATCTATTGATGAGATAAACTGCAAATTTTACTACCTATCCCTAATAAAAACGTGGCATGTTCATTCCAAAGATAGAAGCACGAACCACCTCTAATATTTTTCTATTCGTCCTATCCACTAAGCCATTATGTTGTGGAGTATAAGTGCATGCGGTCTGATGCTGAATTCCAAGCTGATGCAAAAAATTTCTAAGAGTGGCATCCATAAATTCCATGGCATTCATAAATTCCATGGCATTATTAGTTTACCACACCTGAATTGGTTTCTGATATTGAGTGCTCACCATGTTGACCAATATCACTTTTTTTTCCGTAAGTAGTGATATCTAAGTCATATGTTTACATTCATAAATGAAAGTAACAAAATTTTTAGCCTTAGACAATGAAGGAATTTTTTTAGGTCCCTAAACATCTGAAAGTATAACTACAAATGGCTCAAAACTTTGAGTTAAACTAGGCAAATGAGGAACATAATAGCTTTTTGCAAGTTCATAAACATACAGCAAAAAGTCTGAGTCATTTAAGTTTGAAAAAAGATTTGGCTGTAATTTTCTAAGATATCCAAAAGACAGATGACCCAACCGTCGATGTCATAACTAGATATTTGCTCAAGGTTTTCTTGACCATTAGTTTGATATGCATGACTGAATTTTCGTCTTCCATTCTCTGTTAAATCCAAGTAACATAGATTGTCTCATTTAACACCATAATCAATAGTCTTTCTAGTCAGAATATCCTAAAAAACACAGAATGAAGGCCAAAAAGTTATAGTACATTTTAGAGCTAAAGTAATATGTCAAATAGACAGGAGATTATACTCAAAGGATGGCACGACTAAGACTAAATTTAGTGTAAAAGAATTAGCTAAGGTAACATATCCTTGCCCAACAATGGATCACATACTACCATCGACTTTGAAAACAATGGATTGAAGGGATGAACTAATAAATTGTAATTAACTAGAATCTCTAATCATATGGTCAGATGCACCTGTATCAATAATTTAGATGTTTTTCTTAAAAATTGTAGAGAAAACATTTGCCTTACCCACAATACCTAAATGAGCAATATTTGCTATAGGCACTGACGTTTCCTCTTCTTTAAATTCAATTTCATTCTTTGGATTGCTACCATAACCTTTCTAGTAGCCTTTTTTGTGGTTTTTTGAAAAGCCCCACTAGTTAGGATGACTAATAATTTTATGATAACATTGCTTTGAGTGACCTGTTTTAACACAATAATTACACACAAAAGTGTTAGATTTATTATTACGATTCTTTCCTGAGCCAGATGATGATCTTTGTCTGTTCTAATTAGCCAATGACACTGTGTGTTCATAGATTGAGCGAGGACCTCCTATTATTTGTCTTTGTTGATACTCTCTCCTTACATGCATATATGCATTCCAAGTCAAGTTTTGGTTCCTTGCGTAATATCTCTCCTCGAAGTTGATCAAATTCATAATCAAGTCCACTTAGGAAAATATGATCTCGAAGTCTAGCCATTACTAAAAGTAATTGGACTACACCTTTAATAGTCCCTTATTAAGAACTTTACCTATGATCAATTTCTAGAAAAATAGCCACAAGCTCATTATAGTATGTTGATAATACCATCTTGTTTACATTTTAAAAAGATATCTGATTCAATTCAAAGAGCCAAGTTTCAGTAGATCCATTATAGAAAGCTTTTGACACAACCTCCCATATTTCTCTGGCAGTAGAAAGGCAAATAAATCGTTGCATCAGCGATGGACTCGTTGAATCAGTAAGTCAACTTTTCATTCTTTAACTTTAAGTAATCCATGTCTCAAAATTTTGATCTTTAGGTGGGGGTTATTTTGCTGCTGTTAAGTGACCGTTTCATCACATTAACTTAAGCTATTGTGTGAAGCTAACTTAATTGGTTTTAACAGCTGCTCTAATGAGATATCCAACCTTATTGCACGCTTCTATTCGCATTCTCATTAGTTGAGATAATAACGAGTAATTGGTGTCATCAAGTATAATACTTGATGGAAAAACAAATTGGTCTTGTTTGACGCTATTGTTGGTGAGACAAGAGATCCCAGGAATCCATTTGATTTTGAGTAGAGGATTAAAACTAAAGGTTTCAATTCAAAGTTTAGGGGGAGTGTGTGATGCCGCGTGCTTTAGAGTCTGACTCTTGAATCTGTGAAAGTAGAGACAAGACTCATGAGCAATGCATTTTATAGCGTTATAGTTAAAAAAAGGGTTATATCATCAATGCATTTTAGAAATCAAACTTTCTTTTTCGAAGGAGGAGCTTGGATTAAGAATTACTATAAGATTGTTCTTGCCCCTTGTTCAATGCGGACCTTATTGGATCTAATACTTAATAATGAAACACTAAATAATATATATCTTACCGTAAGAGAAGGCAGAAGCAAGTGGAAGCTACCGACAAGCATTAATTGATATAAGAGTCTAAAATGGCGCAAGAAGTGCTCGATATTTCTCTATCTTTGTGAATCTCAAATCATCTTCCTCGCTAATGCATGTGCATGTCAACCTTATATTTAACAAATCAGCCTGCCAACTAGGTCAAGACTCCATAAATATATAACCCACACCCCTCGCTTCATTAGCTGTTCCGCTCGATCATTGCTCATCAGTTTACTTCTTTTTTTTCTTTATCACTTCTCTCTCAAGTCATGGCTAAGTTGGTATTGCTTTTTGGCCTCTTCGTGCTTCCTGCGCTTGCTATGGCTGGACCCTTCCATATCCACGGTTCCGTCTACTGTGACACTTGTCGTTGTGGGTTCGAGACTGAGAAAACCACTTACATAGAAGGTAATTACTCTCCTTAATTACCTTTTTACAATATCTTAGTTTTGAATCGGTTTTAGAGTGTGATTTGATGTAGTTGTTCACTGATGTGATACACAGGTGCGAGGGTGAGAATAGAGTGCAAAGACAGGGTCACCTTGCAGCTTAAATACAGTGTTGAAGGAGTGACGAACTCCGATGGACTGTACAACATCTTGGTAGAAGATGACCACGAAGATCAGATCTGCCAGGCAGTACTTGTTGCTAGTCCTCAGATTGATTGTAACGAGGCAGATCCTGGAAGGAGTAGTTCTGAAATTATCCTGACACGTTACAATGGAGCCATCTCTAACGTTCATTTCGCCAATTCCATGGGATTTTTCAAGGACAAAGCATTGCCTGGTTGCAAGGAATTGGTCTATAAGCTCCTCTATTCCGAAACATAAAGAGGCAACCAAGTTTATTTTGTCTCATCCTCGACTATCTAGGTTTTGAACTATGTGTTGTATGGGATGTTATTGGCTTCTTGCTTTCGATTAACTTATGTTGTTTGTTTGTTCTTAGGATAAGTGTCCTGTCTCGTAGCTCATGGGACTACCTATATTGTCCAGTCCAAGTTCTTATTTCTAAGTTCTCTTCGTATTTAAGATCTAAATTTGTTTCTCTAAATTCACAATTAGTCAATTAACGTTATCATTCAATATTAATTATGAAAGAAAGATCTTTTATTGAAGTATTATTCTTTTTGCAGGATTTCACTAATTTGGTAGTCTTCTAAAAGACTTCGATCATTAGTTATTACACAAATTTTGCCATTAATGCTAATTTATAATGCATGTTGTAACGTTTGATGATGCTAAGCAGTTTCAAAAGCCATCTTATCTCAAAATTTAACATCTATAAACAATACCAAAGGGATTATTCCTAACAATCTCCAAATTGTATTCTAATTTGTTCCAAACCGGGTAATATGGGAGCCAAAATGTAAATAGAGTCATTTCAATATCACGCCATCTTCATGTTATAAGATCCTTTGGTTTGAAGGATCTACAAATGTGACTTTCTTTGCTTTTCAATGAAGACTTTGATTTATAAATTAGACTATCTTAAACTCAAATATATCATTTGGTCAAAGATTAATAGTATACTCAATGTTTTATGTATATTCACTCAAGTACAATTAGAAGGAGAGGTGAGTGAAAATAATTATATAAAAGAAACATTTTTATTTCATAATGGAATACAATTTTATTAATTCTTTCATTTATTTATTATTAAACTGAGCGTTCATAATTTAAAAAATCGTTGGATTAGTGCTTAACTTATTTGAAATTTTTTCAAAATTAGCATTAACTTATTTGAATCTTTCTATATTAGTGTCTTCGTTCAATCACTTTTGATGGAGTGTTGAGCGGTAAAAATTAGTTGATTCCTTTATAATTCATGTAACACTTTCACGCCATTCTTGACATGGTTTAAAATATAATTTAAGAGTTTAAATAATCTCTCCAGTACTTTTTCTTCCTCATTTTCCTTACATGAAATTCTAAATGTAAAAAAATTTCTAATCCCAAAATTTTATAAACCCTAAATTTGAGAAATGATCAAGTTATCAAAAAGGATTGTGGTATCCAAGATGGACATGTATCCCAATGATTAAAAACTTTATTCAGCAGTAAAATTTTAAATCATTCAATTTTTCGGTTCAATTTATTTTAATAATTTTTATTATTAAAAATTATTCAATTTATTAATTAATCAATTAATTTATATAAATTAATAAGTTCTTATAAAACAAAATAAATCAATTAATTTTTATTTAACAATAATTTTTTCAATTAAACTTTAAATTTTTCAATAGGTAAGAACAATTTCTTTCAATTATATTTCAAATTCTTTAACTTAATATCAGTTGCCCCTTTTAAACCTTAAATCTCTTGTTTTATTAGTTTAATTTCCAGTTCGATTTTTAAAATATTGGTTTTTATTGTCTATCTTTATTTTCAGTTAAACATTGTAACATTTTAAATGAAAAACTTAAACAAGTCTTTAACCGTGAAATTTTAAATTAAAACCTTTTAACTATATGCTACTGAACAAAACTTGGCATTGAATATTCCTTCGCATATTAGAATATTAGTGTGAGTCTATATATATATAATTTTACAATGAATAAGAAACGATATGATTAAAATGAGATGAATGCCATGAAGGAAAAAATAAAATCAATTAAAAATAAAAGTGATAATTACACAATAAAAAGAAACATTAATGAACAAAATTCTACACCATGACTCATTCTCTTTTGTAAATTGTACCATTTAAATTCTTATAACGATGGGTACCGTAATTAAAGATGAGCTTTATCATTCTCAAAAGTGGTTGCGAAGTATGTGGTTTGGGATGAATCATTGTAATAAGTAAGGACAAGAGTTCGTTAAAGTAGTTGGACTGTCAAGAACTGTAACTCAACGGTTTTTTATTCACCTCCTGGCTGTCCCGAAAACATTGGCACCAAAATCTCATCTCTGTAACAAATCATAAAACTTTTTTATCTTCGTTATTTGTCACCAATATACATAATTCATTGAGTTTATGTTTAAAGAAAAAGGGAAAAAAAAAACCATCAGATGTCATGATCAGAGAGAACCCAGAAATTCATTTCCATTCAATCGCACATTGTCCAGCAAAATTCTCGTACTAGTTTCTTGTTATTTTGGAAGAAAAGAAAAGGATTGATACAACTTCTTGATTCGTTTTTACTGAATAAAATAATTAATGAATGACCTCAATAAAGAAATGACCAAAGCAAGTAGCCCTCCTCATACACCTGACAATTCTGTGAAGAATGACAAGAAAAAAAAGGTATTGTTCGATCGCAGTGTTATTATCATATCGTTTTCATGTTCGTCATCAGTTTTATTTTTATGCTTATGGTTGTGCAGTCTATAATTCCCAAGATTTTTGGGAAAAGCAGCAACAGAGGAGGCTCCAATGAGGATGTATCAGGATCAGACAGTGATGGAGTTTCTGCAGGTACCGTCTATATTCAAGAAAATGAGTTCTTTTCCTTTCTTTTCTTTTTTAATTTTTGGTTTCACTTTCATATATTATATCGAATACGTAATTTAAAAAATTTAATTGAACTTTTTTCTAGATGACCACAAAAGGGTAGAACCAAGAGGAAAAGAATTTGTCGACCCATCTCCTAACACTGGCAAAAGATTCTCAGGTTCATACGTTAATTATCAATATTAGCATTATGATTATTAATGATTATCATAATAATCTCTTGTTCTTGCTCAGAAACGATTGATCTAATCATATTATCATTAATCATATTGCTAATATATTATATTAAATACGTAATTTAAAATTTTTACTGAATTTTTTCGCTAGATGACCACAAAAAGTTGGAACCAAGAGGAAAAGAATTCGTCGAGCCATCTGCTAACACTGGCAAAAAATTCTCAGGTTCATATGTGAATTATCAGTATTTTAACAAACAGTTTTTGTAGTTTTATGATTGTTAGTGATTATTGTAATAATCTTTTACTCAGAAATAATTGATCTAATCATAATATATTTCATTGTGACTAATTCCTTGCAGGAAGAAAGGAGAGTAGTCCTGATATTGAAGGCCTAAACTTATCGAACTTTGAACAATCCTTGACACCAGAAACAGAAATTAAAGAATTTAGGTACAAAATGATTCTTTTGCTATTGTATCTTCTTCTTCTTATTTTTTGTTCGTGCAATTTGTCTGACATCTAAATGGATGCATTTTGACTTCTAGGTTATCCGTTGCAACATGGAATGTAGGAGGCAAGGCACCTGATTGCGGTATCAATCTTGAAGAGTTTCTGCAAGTTGAGGGTTGTTCAGATATATATATCTGTGGGTATGATGTCTAAAATTAGCTAAACCTTCTAAAATTGCAAGTTATATTGAAAATGACTTAAACATGAATGAGGTAATTTTATGGTCTTAATTAATAAAAAAACATATTTATTCAAGTATTTTAACATAAGTTATCTTATGACTAATTGTTAATTATATATCAAATAAATACATTTTAATACAATCGAATTATAATTTTACCAATTTCATTTAAATAAGTTGATAGACACATAATAAAAAATCACTTCTTAGATTCCTAATATTATAATACATTTTAAAATAATTTAAACTAATATGATGTTTAGAGATATTAATGCAGAAGATGATAAAACTATGTTTTTTGATAATTCATGATAAGATCTTCAATTTAGCAACTCTTAAGTTGACATCAAGAACATGTTGTAGCAGACAAGTTGCCTAAATTAAAGTATGTCCAATTTCAGGTTTCAAGAAATTGTTCCACTAAGTGCCGGAAATGTGTTGGTGATTGAAGACAATGAACCTGCTGCAAAATGGCTGGCTCTCATAAACCAGGCGCTAAACAGGTCACAACATGACATTCTCTCCTCCGGTGAATTAAGTCCTAAATCAAAAGTTTCCGGCAATAACAATAACCACCACAACAACAAGGACTCGAGAACTCATAACTTGTTCCACAAACCTTCTCTTAAAGTCCTGAGTAGGAATTTAAGGGCAGACAGTAGCATCCTGAAGATGTGTAATTGTCCTTTAGAGTATCAAACCAAAGAGAGGTGCAGAGGTAGAAAAGTCAGCGAATCCATGATTAAAGTAGATTCTTCATCAGCAGATCAGGATGGTCAAGAGATCAATGCTAGTGACCAGCTATGTCTGACCAATTTCCCTACGTCACCTCTGACTTATAACCTGATTGCAACTAAGCAGATGGTTGGTCTTTTCCTTTCAATATGGGCAAGAAAGGAGTTGGTGCCTCACATTGCTCATCTTAGAATCTCTACCATAGGTAGAGGAATAATGGGTTGTCTTGGCAACAAGGTAAGGATTTTTAACTTGAATCTTTTAGAGATCAGTTCTGTTCTTATGTTTAGTATTGTGTGCCTTGTTATTGCAGGGATGTATATCTGTAAGCATGTCATTGCATAGAACCACCTTTTGCTTCGTCTGTAGTCACTTAGCTTCTGGGGAAAAAGAAGGTGATGAGATAAAGAGGAATGCTGATGTTGTTGAGATACTCAAAAGCACACAATTCAACAAAATTTGCAAGCATTCAAAACGACCAGCTCCCGAAAGAATTGAAGATCATGAGTATGCTAATTATATTTTCTTCTTCTTACTTTTTTTTAAAGATTATTTTATGTTGATCCCTTCTGCTCTATTCGCAGTCGTGTAATTTGGCTTGGAGACTTGAATTATCGCGTGGCCTTAAGCTATGAGGAAACAAAAGTTTTACTAGAAGATAATGATTGGGATACTCTTTTGGAGAAGGATCAGGTTTGTTTCTTATAACCTTTTATAAGTACAAAACCGTGACATTCTTGCATATTTAAATCTCAATATTATTTTTATTACCATTTTATATTCTAACATTATTAAAATGGTATTTATTACAAGAAAAAATAGTATTAAAAATAACAATACATATTAATTTATTTTTCTTATGAAGTGTTAAACTCCAAAGTTACTTTTAATATCATCACCTAATAAATTTATATTGTCTATTTATAATATCACACATACTAAATTAATAGTCTAATTATTAAGAAATGATAAAAACTTAAACTATTTCCATTGAGGGTATTATTAAAAATTTCAAAATAGAAAGTGTTGCTATAAATAACAAAATGACTTACTTATACGTTCTAGAAAATATAATAATAACATGGATTTATTTATAAATTTTAGAAAAATATATAACAAATTAACTTGATGTTGAGTGCAGTTAAATTTAGAAAGAGAAGCAGGAAGGGTGTTTAATGGGTTCAAGGAAGGAAAGATCATGTTTGCTCCAACTTACAAGTATTCCCAGAACTCAGACTCATATGCTGGAGAAAATGCCAAATCCAAGAAGAAAAGGAGAACCCCTGCATGGTACACACATTATATTAAATTCATACAAAAAAGAAGCCTATGCATTTTGATGATCATCAAGTGATAAAAAGGAAAACATTGTAAGCTAAAAGTTATGAAAAAACTTTTCAGGTGTGACAGGATACTTTGGCGTGGAAATGGCATCGAGCAATTGTCCTACATTAGAGTAGAGTCAAGATTTTCTGATCACAGACCAGTTTGTGCGCTATTTGCAGTGGAGGTTGAGATGAGGAATAGGAATGTGAACAGGTTCAGAAAAGGTTACTCTTATGCTGCTGCGAGATTAGAATATGACGACTGTACACCTCAGAGGCATAGCTTTTATGGGGTCTAATCGAAACCCTGAAATTAAGTTGCATTCTATGAGCATTTTAAGTTCATTCAGAAAAGAAAACAATGTTCACTTATTTTTGTGTTAAATGTCTATTCACACATGCTTTAAGAGTATGATTCAAATAATAATGAGAAAAATATTATTTCAATATGAAATTAAGAAAAAATTAGTATAAAATAGGAATGTTATCGCAATATGAATAATGAAAGTGAAATTAAGAAAAAATTTAATATTATAAACATCAAAAAATAATATAATTTTTTAGTAAAAAATTATTTAATTAATAATAATAACTCAAAATTACAACCATTTCATTGATTTCGAGTCCATAAGAAAGACAAATTTAATTGTATAAAGATCAATATTGATTATTTGGGGACTTATCCTAATCTTCACTAGTTTCTTAACATTTTTTGAAGATCATAAAAAATAAAGGTTTCTACTTTCATTCATCATAACCCAACTCCCAAATTGAAGTTTCTTCTTGATCAAGTAAGTTTACTATGTCTACTAGTGCATCTTCAATTCCACCAGGCCAGTAGGTTGAATAGTCATTGATACTGTTGGAACTGCAACCTTCTCCAATGTGTGCCATGTGTTGAATATCAAGGAGGTCATTGGCCTTTGTTAACTCCATATTAGCCCAATCAATAGCACCTAAACCTTGTGTTGGATTCCCACTGGTTGCGGAGATCTGAGGGCTAATCAGTGGTTGGTTAAAGAAGGAGAGAATGCTTCCAGATGAATCAGAGTTCCCATCATTCGCATCACTTTCTTCAACAATGTATGGATTCTGAGTCTTGTCTTCTGTTCTTGAAAGATCTACAAAGCCCCTGCATAGTTGTTTTTGATGGGAATTGAAGCTTCTTCTGGGATTTAGATTTCCAACTTTGCCCTTCCCATTAGATTTATACTTCCTCTTAGAGCTTCCGATCTCTGTCGAATCGTCATCTTTTTCCTCCTTATCTTCTTCTTCTTCTTCTTCAGAGGTTGAGATTCTGAGGCATCTCTCTGTCTGCTGCAAGAGAGCTTCTTCCTGATTTATAACCTTGGACCAAGTAGCAGTTTCTTTAGCCGTCATCTTATCTTGCAAGCACTTGGATTGCTTAACCAATCTTCTCATACGATCCGAATCAGGAAACATATGCTTGATTACAACAGCCAAAACACTGACCTTCCAAGCTTTCTTAAGATCGTGCGGTTTCTTATAAGGAGGAGGACCAGTTAAACAGATAAGGAAAAATAGACAAAGGCATATTGAGTTTGAACTCTTTTCCATTAATTTCATTGATTTACAGTGTGATGTTTTTATAAAGATTTTGTTGAAATTTAATTTGAAGAGGAATGAATTGAGGAAAAAACGTAACGCAGATGCGTGAACACAAAAAAAGTGGTTCTGACGTTCACTTTTTTACTACTACAAGACAAAGCACAGTACAATGATTTATATAATTCTAAAACAGAAAAATAGGAAGTAATGACCCACTAACAGACCCCACTATTTACACTAATTGACCCCACTATTTAATTTGTTAATGACTAAGTCAAAAAAACGTGGACTAAAAAATGCAGACCATATCAACGTGATTTTGAATCAATCAACACTCCCCCTTGATTCAAAATGACAGACTCCAAGTTGTTGTCGAAAATAGTCATGCTTCACTTGAGAAAGTGATTTGGTAAGGATATCTGCAACCTGTTCATTTGTACCACAGAACTTCAAAACAACTTCACCTTTTGTTATGAGGCTTCGGATGAAATGATGACGAATGTCAATATGCTTTGTTCTGTTATGAAACGCTGGATTTTTTGTCATCGCAATGGTTGCCTTGTTGTCGCAGTAGAGTTCGGTAGATGTTTATTGCACTTGTTGAAGATCTGCAAGTAATTTTCTCAACCAAACTGCCTGACAACCAGCTGTAGTTACAGTAACATACTCGACTTCAGAGGATGATAAGGCTACAACATCCTGCTTTTTTTGAACTCCACGAAATAGCTCCAGATCCAAGAAAAAATACACTCCCTGAAGTACTTTTTCGATCATCTAAACATTCTGCCCAATCACTATCAGTGAATCCAAATAATTTGAAAGCTGATACCTTTGAGTACCAAATGCCATAGTCATAAGTGCCAATAATATAACATAGTACTCTCTTTTCCATTCCAAGATGTTGCTTGCTAGGATTATGCATGTACCTAGACAATACACTTACAGAATACATAATGTCAGGACGA
>JAOSBP010000204.1:27237726-27254151 GCA_027563825.1 Erythroxylum mucronatum
TTGAAGAAGAAAAGAAGAGTGAAAGTCAAGATAAATCATCCTAGACTTGTCAGAAAATTGAAGTTGATGATATTGGGAATAATTCAGGGCTGCTTGTTTCGAGGGGATGAAGAACAAGTTCAGATGAGTAAAGTACAATGGAAAAGGGAAGATGAAGGCAAGATAGAAGCAACAATGAAGTATTGAGAATGTGCATATTAAAAAAAACCAGAAATTGCAGCAAAAAAAACCAAAGAAGAGTTGCAGAGTAGGAAGAATGAAAGAGCTTAAGCAATTAAGTTAGTTAGCATAATCAAGAGTTGTTAGAGTTAAGCAAAAGGGCAGCTGGTCCATGCATCAGGCATTTCACCTTCATGGCCAGAAAATCAATTTGATGTCAAGATTTTGTTGGCTGAAGCATCAAGGCTGTTGAAGATGTCAACTTTCTATTTTAGCAAAGAAGACAATCTGGATACTTTAGTGTTTAGCCAAATGCAGAAATTCATGTACTAGATTAGTCTTTAACCATTAGTTCTTGTTTTTACTTTTCAGCATTTCAGAAAAACGTATCAGATGTAAAGAGCATATATATGAAGCTCATGTTTTATTTTTAAGAGAGAGTGTATTCTGGAAAAATCTGAACACATCAATACAAGGTTTAGTTCAAGTTTCAAGTCTCTTCATGTTATGCTTGTTCTTGTTTTAATCTTTAGTAGTTGAGCTGTTGAGTTTCAGTCCAGAGATTGAAAAATTTCAATCTATATACAAGTTTTCTTGGTTTTCAGTTCCAGCTTTTATTTCTTCAAGTTTAAGTTCAGTCCTGTTTCTCTAGTGTTGCTCGAGTAGTGTATGTTTTACAAAAGCCTTACAAAAGCCAAGTTTAAGTTGAACAGCAGTAGCATTGAACAACAGTAGCAGAGGAAGTTTAGTTTATATTCTGTTTTTTGTCAAAATCTGAAGTTCCGTCGTTTCTTGCAAGTTTCTGCTTAGTTGATCTGGTTATCATCCTTTTTCTGCCTTTGTTTTCTTCTGAAGCTAAGATTCTTCAAAGGATTTGATTGCTGAAGTAGTCTGTACATTTAGAGATTGAAGCTAGAAATTTCACTGTTCCATTAAATCACTGTTCATTCGAATACAAGAAGAGTCACTTTCCTTTTAAATTTACACAAATTTTCGATCACACATTCTCTAATTCGTGAGCTGCTTGAGTTAAAGTTTTGAAGGAGCAACCAAGAATCAAACTTCAAGGGAGAGGAGATCGAAGCTGCAAAATCTAGCTGTTGAAGAAAGATTGCAAGAATAGCACTCCAAGTGTTTGACAGAAGTTTCCTACCAACACTGATCTTCGACAGGTTCTGAGCTGAAGGTACCATTTTCAATCAGTAAAGGGGGCATCTTCCACACCCTTTCTCCGGAACTATCCCGTAAACAAACCCTTGTCCTTTACATACTTTCGTGATTTTCACCATATATTTAAGGATCGAATCCTGAGCTCTTGACATCTTCTTACGACGAGAAGCCTCTTGTTTTGCTAATGCCTTAGACTCCTCATTTTCACTAAGCTTCTCCTTAATCTTCTGCATGCGAATACGATCCTTCCACATCCGCTTCTTGAGTTCATCGTAGCTTATTTCTTCCTCCTCCTCCTCCTCTTCTTCTTCTCGTTCAGAAGTTGAAGAAGGCCCCGTCTCTTCACAAAATTCCACCATCTTTGCTTGTTTCAAACTCCAAAATTAGGCTTTCTAACGGTATACGTAGTACTCAAAACGGTTTTGCGAACTCTTATATATACTACATGTATCGTAAGCAATGGCGGTGTAAGAATAGCGGCTACTACTCATTTTAAGTACCACTTTTTGAATACGTACAGAATAAACCGTCGAATAGCTTAAAGACAAGGTGACAATTTCCAGGAAGAAAACTAATATTTGAACTCGAAGTTTGAACAGAAAGGAAAGTGATGGCTCGGAGATTAGATGAATTATAATTAGGGCACTAGAAAAACTTTTTAATTTTTAAAATTTTTGAAAAAATTGTTTATAAGTTTTAGTTTTTTAAAAAATTCATTTCTTTTAAATTTTGATTAAAAATAAAATATTGTATGAATATCATACTTATATTAATTAAATACTAACGATTCAATTAAATTCTTAAATTTGAGTTAAACTAAATAAATCTAACATAAATTAATAATTTATTATAATTATTTCAAATTATTAACTTAAATTAAATTAAATTGACTTGAGTTGATTGAAGAATTGATTTAAGTTACCGCAATAGGAACATTTAATTAGTTATCTTCTAATATTTATATTATACATATTTTGTTCTTATTTTTAATTTAAGTCAAAATAATTTTTTAAAAAATTAAAAATTTTGATAATTTTAAACATTAAAGAATTTTACTAAATTTTTATATGTCTTTTATCCTATAATCTACTCCAATCAAGTTCATTATCTACTATGTTGAGGAGGTGATTTTTGTTGCTGCGTTTGATAAAACACGAGAGTGTGGGCAAGAGACAAACTTACGTAAGAAAGTTGCATGCATGAGTGACACAGAAGGACTATGTCCAATCTTGGAGGGATCGATGACCTAAACCTTCATTTAATAGTTAAAACTTAAATGGGAAGTGCCAAAATATATATGGAATTGGCCCTTTTGAGTTTGTTCCTTGCAAATTGATGTAACGAGTGACGTATGTAGTTTAGTTAAGTTTGCACCTTACAAACAACCGAGAGGGCACTTAGGAATAAATGAGTCAAGCATAAGCTTGAAGAGGGTTTTGAGTTTATGGAAGGATGTATCCAAGAAAAGGAAATCCAGAGCAGTCTGGAATGATCCATAAGTATAAAGAAGTAAAGTTGTAACACTCTAAGTTCAGGTTGGATCCAATTCGAGTTTAATAAAATGATCAACTTGAAAATTATAATTTTAATCCATTTTTAAAAGAAAGCAAATTAAAAAATAACTAATTAAGAATTTCCTGTCATAAAATATTTCATAAATTTATATTGTCATGGCAATAATTCTAATTTACAGTTAAAATAATTATAAACTTGAAAATTACTAAATATGAATTGATTAATTACTTTTTTCTATAAGTTTATAAACAGTTTTATTACCTATTTCATTTGTAATATAGAATTTGTAATAGTCTTATCTCTTTTATAAAGGGTACGACTAACAACATCTCAAATTGAAGTTTATTTATTTGATTAACTAATTATTCAAACCTAAGATGATTGTACTTTTTGAATTTCACGATATATGTTAAGAAGAATAGGTACATTTGTTTTTTTTTTCGTTGAAAACATTCCTAAATTATGGTTCTATGCAAATTGTTAGTACTTATCAATTAATTTAGCATATTGAATTTCATAATATTTATAAAAGCCTTTCATGAATGTATAGAATATTAATAAACCATATCTTCTTAATTCTTAGTAATATTTTTCACGAGGAAAAATTAGGTGATATCATATAGCTTTGCACCGGTTAAGTTCACGAGTTGGAAATTAGCGGACTTGAATTGTTGACAACCCCCCCCTCACCCCCAACAATAAAAATTTAAATTTTAATCCTATAAAAATTAAAGGATTATTTTACAGATGAAACAACGTTTTCAGATAAGCCTATTAGAATTTTTAATACGGCTAGAGTGTAGAATCTATTAACAAGAATTGAGCTTGGATCTAACCATTAATAAGAATTGAGCTTGAATCTAACCATTATCAAAATAACTAGAACTAGTCATTTGGTTAATTAACCTTAAAATTTATTAACCCTTTAATATTTTCATTTTTATTAATCAATGTGGAATACTCTAACACTCTCCCTCAAGTGTAATTAAGATTGAACATCCAGTTGTTGCTTGAAATAAACGCAACAGTAATCGAACCGGGCTGGCTGGAACTCAACATCCAGACAAACAATCAAAAAATTAATAATCTAGACCAGACTTGCTCTAATACTATATTAGAATTTTTAATATGGGTAGAGTGTAGAGTTCATTAACAAGAATTAATGTTTGGGTCCAACTGCTAAACTAGCCATTTAGATAATTGATTCTTAACATTTATTAACCCTTTAATAGTTTTATTTTTAATCAATGTGGGTAATCTTACAAAGCCTTGTGTTACTCTTTGAAGCAAAATATAGTGCTTGAGATGAGAACACAACGAACTGAAGAGAAAGCCTACTCGGTTTTCCCTTCCCTTTTTGCTGGCTTTCTTGTTTTCCCTGAAACTAGAAACCAGCACATTGTGTATACTGACTGTAAGCTTCTGACTGCATGGCAATGGGGGCACGTGTAATAAAGTCTGGAAGATCAAATGCGTCTATGAGCTCCCTTGCAATGTTCCTCACTTGGAAACTCAAGTACTCTGAGAGCTTGTGGATTGCCTGCACATTAGTGAAAGAAAGATTAATATGAACATTCTCAGGCCTGTTTAGCTATATGGATGAGAGACCAGGAAGGATGAGAATGCTTTGATTTGCAATCCTCAATGTGTATTGATAACCTAGAATGAAGATGATGAGAAAATTAGGGTATGGGGTTCATGTTTTTCTAGCTAATGAACTCATTTTACAAATCTCTCTTCCTCTTTAGGGCATGCATGAAACATTCAATAAGGAAAAGATTGATTCTTCTTCAATCAACTGCACCTTTGGTTAATTATTAATTAACACCGTATCCTTTTCATGTTTCTTACTATATTGTGAAATCAGAAAAGCAATCCTGCAACCTTATGATTCTTAGTAAAAAAGACAATACTTTAGCTTTGTTTGGAGCAACATAGTCGACGTTACGGTAGGTCCCTATGTCCTTCCAGATTCGATCCAAAGCATAAAGATCACAGACAAGTTTGAGAGCAGCTTGAGAATGTGGATCAGGGCATCTGACATAGAAAATGCAAGTTTAGCAGCAAATTAACAGCATAAAAATGGATAGGAACAATTTGTCATTCCAGGAGTAGGAAATACTTCTGTACTGCTTCAATAAACTTTTCAAGGATGACAGACTCAATATGAGACTCTGCAAGTGTGAGAAGGTGATTCAAGCATCGATTCCAAGCACCAAAGCCACCAAGAGTTTTGGCGTGTTTCCTTAATCGTAGAGCAACACTTTGTAGCAATTTAGACGTTCGATACTGAAATGTCAAGAGTAACAGAAGCTGTAAATACAGATAGACTATTCTACCAGTTACAGCAGCTTTCAGACGTTACAAAATCAATTAACTTACTCTGAAGGCATCCAACTGGAATTTAGGATCGCGCAAATGTTCTTCACCTTCCCAACGTGCAGTCACAGGATTTGGTTGTGACATATAAGTGTTCATGGATTCTCTCAAATAGTTCCAAGTAACTTGCAGAGTCCCACCTTGGAACTTTTCCTGGTATTGCTTCAAAAGAAAGCCTGCTACCTGCGTTACGATTGAATCTTCAGATAACTCCACCAAAAGCAGAATATAGATTTCAAGAAAGAGAATAAAGAATTCATCACAAACTTGACTACGAACTACCTAAGACGTTGAATTCAACCATCATTTACCAGTCTGCAAATCAAAGCATTACAATCTCTTGAAATGCCAGTCATTTTTAATGTATTATATGTACGCATATATCATCCATAAGATGGTCCATGGTCTTTGAATAATTAGAAATATGGTAGGGAACCCTCCAGGCATATTCCACTCGTAATTCCACAAGGGTAAGGAACGCGATACAAAGATGACCACAGAAAATCTAGCTACTAGGCGTCTTCAAATTTATTGCTCTTCAGGTTTCTAATGACAAATTTTAGATCATTTCCAATTACGAGAGGTAAATCAGGGTGAGTGCAGATGCAGATGGCTACCACAGTCTTAAATCTTACTTAAACCACCCAAAGTTAGCTCCATAAATTTAATTGTCAAAATCCTTTGAATAAGCTACACTTTCACATCCTAAATTCTCAAGTAAGGTGCAATAACCTGTTGCAGTAGCACTGTGTTATCCCCTTCAAATGTCTGAAAAATGTCATGATCATTCCTCAAGCTACCAAACCGGTTGACAGCTGCATATCCATGTCCACCACATGCTTCCCTGCAAATACTCAATGATTTTGCTGTATATGATGTCACATAAGCCTTGAGACCAGAGGAGAGTGTATGAACATCTCCAGCCAGTTGTTCATCATGAGTCTTTTTCATCTCAGAATACTTCTCCACCAGATGCAGAGTGGCAAAATGGAATGCATAAGCTGAAGCAAGCATTGGCATCAGCTTGTGCTGATGAGATTGATAATCAAGTATACTGACTTCAGGTTGTTTGGGAGGGCCAAACTGCTGGCGCAATAAAGAATATCGGGTGGCAATTATGACAGCAACCTTCAAAACACCAACCGAAGAGTATGCAAGGCCAACACGTCCACCAACAAGCTCCCCTAACATAGCGATAAATCTTTTATTTATTGTAGGAAGACAACTTGTGTACTTGCCACCTTGTGAAACATCTCCAAATCTATTGAGAAGATTGTCTCGAGGAATTCTTACTGAATTGAATCTCAATGCTCCATTATCTACCCCATTTAAGCCAACCTTGAGTCCACAATCATGTATTTCAATACCTGGAAGCGTCTGATGGGTTTTCATATCCCTTATGGGAACAATGAAGGCATGTACACCCATATCAGAGACTCCTTTATCATGGGTAGGCAGCATCAATTTGGCAAAAACGGTTGCAAATTTTCCGTGAACAGCGGCATTGCCAATCCACCATTTTATGGCCCCATCATTTGGTGTGTTTATAATGAATTCATCAGTAATTGGATCAAAAGTTGCCACAGTTTGAAGGCCTTGAACATTGGAGCCTGTGCAAAATTAAAATAAGCACTTACATAACATCACTTGTGCTAAAAGAAGATACTGTAAAGGTCAGAAACCTCCCAAAATCATTGGGAAAAAAAAAACAAAAAACGATATGCAAGGTCAAAATCCCAACTTATCAAGCATGCACACAAGTGGAACAGCACTGGAGGAAATGTTGAGGGATAATAAATGACTATAATCAACCACTAGAAATTCTAGTTGCAACAACTAAAGTTGAAACATGAAACCTAGATGGCAATCCATATCAGGACATCATGAATTTCTAAATCTGAATTCCTACTTCACAAATTCTATCAGATGTTGTTCCCAAAACATTTCAAGGTCAAAGTAAGATATAGCTTCTTCAAGGCATTGATCTCAAAATTACACTCAAGTTTGGTATATTGAAAGATACAACTGGAAATCTTCATGAAACTCACTAGATTAGACAAAAAAGTGTATTGGACTTGGTGAATCGTGTCTAATGCACAATAACAAGCTGAAGAACTTTTAAGATGACACAGCAAGACATTACTCATTTAAGCAACAAACTACAGAACCATATTGAAGTTTACCATGATGAAGCTCTGTCATGGCAAAACAGCCAGGATAATCCAGATTGTCAATACCATCGAAGTACTTATCTTTATGCTTTTTGGTACCCAAGTTGAGGACAGAACTTCCCCAAAGACTGCACAAGTTTACTAAAGCGTCAGTGTCATGTTTAATATATAACATTGATGCTGAACCGAACAGCATCCATTTGGAATGAACAACTAAACTGGAAATTAAAGGTAATATTATGAATCCTTGTCAATGCAGAGTCCCAGTGTATCAGCATTATGAACCAAAGGGCGATAACTAATATAAAGCACAACATTTTCAAATCAAAGCTTAATTCTTAGTTCCTCCACCCTGTACAACCCCCTCCTTCGTCAAGATAAAGAACAACTAACCCAAAGAAGAAAGAATTGCAAAAAAATAAAGGGAACAACCAAAGGCAGCTGATCTTAATGGAAGAGCATAACTACAGAAAAATTCAGATCATACGGTTAAACTCATCACAATCTGACATGTATTCAGTATTTAATGGCATCAAGCAATTTTCAGCCAGGAAAGATTCAAAGTTTTTAGATTTCAGAAAAAAAGTTGAACTTCTTTTTCACCAAGTTTGATGCAAGACCACGGCTAAAAAGATCATACGAAGGAATTCCGTTTCCATTTGGAAAGAAAAGAGCAGAAGAAACTAAAACCATCTTCTTATTAACCAAAACCAGATCATAACAAGAGATCATGTCACAATTCTCCAATCCAATCACAGTCCCACCACTCCCGATCAGGAAAAGAAAAACTTTAAAAGATAAACAGAAGCAAAAGAACAAACCTGAACTGAACACCCATCTTAATCCCAAGTGACAAGTCGAAAGCACCAGCAGCTTCAGTTATGGCAAAATACTTAGCAGGTTCCTCCACCAGATACCTCAAAGGCCTAATCCCAGCTTCCCTCACCAAACCCGAAAGCTGCCTCCAACAAAGCTCTCTGTACTCATCTTTTGGAATCTCAAGTGGGGTTTGCAACTCAGGCCTCGACATTAAAAACTCCAATATCTTTTCCTGTATGTCCCTGTACTTCCCTCTCATGAACACCGACAGTTTCTCAGTCTCAACCGACAGCTTCCTCGCCTTGGCGCATGTTAACATGTCCAGTTGGTCCAGAGCTCGTGGGACTGGCGTCAGGTGCAAAACCAGACGCCTTATGCGGAAGGACACGATCTGGGTCTCGTCGTCGGACGTGGAATTCGGGTCTTTGTGTTCCATCTTCGAAGACAAAAACACCGTTAAACGTCAGGTAATGGCTTTTTGGTTCTTACTCTGTTCATATGATATTGTGATGACGTGGTTACGTGTTCGAAATGCCACGTATCCATAGTTTATGGATGTTACTAATAATATTATTATTAGTAGCTTAACGTACCTTTCCCTAGGGCTAGATAACTTGTAACATGAATGTTTTAATTTAGCCGTAGAACTTAATTTTTAGTTTTTTGTTTCAATTTATTTTAATAATTTATATTGTAAAAAATTAATTAATTAATTAATTAATCGATCAATTTTTATAAATTAATAAATTTTTATAAATCAAAATAAATTAATTAAAATATATTTAATAATTTCTTTTTTAATTAAACTTTAAATTCTTTGATAGATAAAGACAATTAATTTTAATCATATTTCAAAATGTTTAATTTTTTTAACCTTTAGTTAATTTTATGACGGTCTAATACTGATCGAACATTTTAAACTTTAAACCTTTTATTTTACTAGTTTAACTTTTGATTCGATTTTTAAAATATAGAGTAATATAATTAAGGCTAAAATATATAAACTTTTTTCTGATTTAAAAATTAAAAATATTCAATTTTTAAAAATTTTGAAAATTGTTTTCTTTTCAATTTTTTAGAAAAATTTCTCCCTAATTTCAATTAATAATTAACAATGAAATACACATAATATAAATTTTATATATAAATTAATCAAATGTTATTGATATAATAAGTTAATTCAGGTACTTAAAATTAATCATTTTAAAATATAATAAATTAGTTTAAATTGAATATAATTAGTTCTAATTCATATTTGAAATTAAATTTTTTGTGATTATAAAACATAATTAGAAAATATTTATATTAAAGTTTTTTGTGATTAAAATTTTTTATTTTAAAAATATATTTTATTTCTTTATAATATTATTTAGTTGTTAAATAAGTCTTTCTATTATATTACATTAATTTTGTGTCTATTTATAATTTCAAAATGATGTTACTTTAGAACTTAAGAATTTTATTATAACAATGATTTGAGTAAAAAATAGATTAAAAAATTAATAGAATACGATAAAAACAAATTGTGTGATAATTAAATAATATTTTAACAAATTAACTTTAAAATGTATATGGACTAAAATAAAAATAGATCAAATTTGATGATATACAGCAGAACCATGGCCTTCAATAATAGAGAAGATTAAATTCCTTCTCCTGTGAAGAAGGAACTGGTACATCGATGGAACTGATAATATATGTCTGCTTGACATATTAAGTGGAAGTGAGACAATCAAACACATACGTATTGGAGACACTCAATTCAGAAAGGAAACATCATATTATTTAAGAAGACAAACTGGATGAAGAAGATAGTTATGATAAGCTACATGTTGGAGTTAGCAATCGGACATGGAGGAACTGATACATCAGTGACTCCTTCCATCATCAGGACTACACTCTTCATGGAAGGACGAAGAGCTGGTTCGTCTTGTATACACCAAAGTGCAACTGCAACCATTTTCTCCAACCCCTTCTTTTCTACTTGTTCGCCAACCACGAGCCTGTCCAACTCTTGAGTCGTGAAACATTTGTATGCCCAAGTCGAAAGGACAATCTCATCAGGATCTGCTGCCTGGATTTCCATGTTCTTTCTGCAGCAAACTATTTCCAGGAGCACTATGCCAAAACTGTAAACATCTGCTTTTACTGATATTGGAACATTCTTATGCCACTCTGGTGCTAGATACCCTCTTGTTCCTCTAACAATTGTGAATGTCCTGGTTTGATCAGGCATTAACAGTTTTGCCAACCCAAAATCAGAAATCTTGGCATTCCAGAAATCATCCATCAGTATGTTCTGAGGCTTTATGTCACAATGAATAATTGGTGCTTCACACTCTTCATGGAGGTACAGAATGCCTCTAGCAACATCAAGTGCAATTCTGATTCTTTCGTCCCAATTTGGTCTAGTATTGGACTTGAATAACAGATCTGCAAGTGATCCATTTCTCATGTACCCGTAAACCAGAAGTCTCTTGGAATCTGTAGCACAGTATCCTAACAACCTGACTAAATTCCTGTGGTGAGTCTTCCCTATAGATCGCATCTCTGCTCGGAACTCCTTTTCTCCTTCTTCCACCAACTTTTCCAATCTTTTGACAGCAACAATTTCCTTACCCTTGCACAAAGACCCTTTGTACACTGTTCCAAATGATCCCTTTCCCAACTCTTCTGTAAAGTTTTTTGTTGCTCTTTTGAGTTCGTTGTATGAGAATAATCGCAAGGTGAAGTCCAAAGTCAAGCCATCTTCTCCAGTTTTCAACAACCTGCTGTATCTCAGAAATCTTAACTTGTACATGTTCACTCCAGAGATTATGAGAGCACCACATGAAAACGTCAGGAAACCAAAAATCATCAGAAGAATTTTCACAGTTTCTTTGTGGCTTCGCAACACTATCGGAGGAGGTAAAATTGGCGGATTGGGAGAGGTCTGAGAGCCTTCAATACTTCTTGTGCCCACTTTTAAAAGAGCTACTGTAGATGTAGATCTATATGTAATTGTTTGTGAAGAAATGGAAGTGCTCCTTCTAACATAATTCAATGGAAGATTCTGTTTCTTACAGAATCCATCCGACAACAGTGCTCCTCCACAATTGCAATCTTCTAAACAGGAGTTGCTGCAGTCTTCCTGTGACATTTTTGTTTCATTATAGTAAGGTCCTCCCCATGTTATGGATTCCATTGGAGTGATACTAAACAACTTTTCGTTTCCTTTGCCATTTTGACACCCTACCAGTGAATAGTTTCTCTCGCAACCAAGAAGAGGTTGATTGGGGTCGATATATTCAAAACTAGGAAGACATTTACAGTATGGTAGATTATCATTGCGTGTGCAGAAGCTGTTGAGACCGCAGTAGCCATTTATTTGACAGTAATCTTCGGGTTTCTCCCACTCAATCTTTTGTTTACGTTCGTTGCTTCCATTATACCAATGAGAATATAATCGGAAAACTCCATTAGTTTCAAGAGTTGCGCGATATATGGTATTATTTGCCATCATCGAGCAATCTGTGATGTTTTGTATAATGTTTGAATCGGTGGCATTGATAAGCTGCAGGCAACCAGTAATGCTTAGACGAAGAAATAACTCTTTCTCGTTATAAGTCCGAGTGCTCCAGTAAGCAAAGTCACGTGTGTATGGAGAATTTAATGGGTAGAGAACAAGGTTCCCATCACGTTGCATCACAAGATGAAAACGTCCAGTGGAGTGTTTGGTTTCTGATGAACTAGAAACCAATTGATCACCAGAAAGAAGAAGCTGACCTCCTAAAATGGTGTCAGTAGGGTTTCTGAAAGTTTCCCAGATCACATTACCATCCTTGCTGTAGAGAACAAAGTTACCAGTGTCAAGCATGGAGGCATAGGAAGCAGAAAACTTTTCAGTTCCGATCTGTTTCTCCAATTCTTCTGTCCTGATAAGAAACTTCCCGTCCTGTGTTAGAATCACAGTGGAGTCGGCAGGAAGAAATGGATCATCACGATTCGCAGTCCAGACAACAATGCTTTCGAGCTCTCCAACCAGCCAAATCCCAATTGCAAAGCCATTATCTTGTTGGTAGAAACCAAACGCAAAACTTCCAGATGGTGATAACCAAGAATGGGGTTCCAATGAGGCGGTTAGTGAAGAACCACGGCTTATCTCACCCGGTATTCTTGGCTGAGCTGATGAAGTAATGCACAAGATGGACAGAGGCAAGAGTATAGAAGACCTGAAAGCCATGAGAACGAACATTTGTTTCTTAATTGTTTACATCAGATAGCAAATGTTGAGAAATGGTTGATGCTCATGGGGATGATAAGCATTCTCTTTGTTATCTGCAAAGATTTGCAGGTCAAGGTTCATTTACAGAGAATTTTCCTATGAGTTTCAAGATCTAAGATTAATTAATTAATAGTAGTTGATGTAGGGATTTCAAGACCTTGACTTGGAAAATTGGATGATTGTGATGATCTCTATTGAATCATTTCTTATCTGTTTGTTAGCTGTTCACGTCAGACAGTAAATGCCTAAAGAGACTTCCTGATGTTCACGGGGACGCTCTTAATTAGTTGTCTGCAAAGGCTTGCAGGTCAAGCCGCCCCACTAGATGCATTTGAAGAGAGCATATATTCCAATGGTTTTCATAATCCAAGACTTGTTGAAACAGTTGATGTAGGGATCTCAAGACCTTGACTTGGAAAATAGGATACTTGTTGTCAAGTCTAGCTAGTAATTTCGTGGAACACACTGCACCACATCTTAAGGTATCGGACTGACAATGCAAGTCAGCCTGATTCTACACGCCATTGCTCTTATTATCAGTTCTATTAGTGTCCTTATGCTTTAGTTCTGAGAAAGTTCCCATTATCTTTCCTTTAACTAAGTTGTTAACCTCATGGCTTTAGTGTCAGTGTCGTGTTTGCTGTTTCAATGGCTACTTTGTGTGCATGCAAGGTCTCAACTGAACCAATCCAATGTCATAGACTTGGGTTCTTCACTCAATCCAAAAACTCTTCCCAGTTCATGGCTCTCCCCTTCTCGACAATTTGCTTTTGGATTCTATCCACAAGGCAATGGATTTGCTGTTGGAATATGGATGATCGGTGAGCCTGGAACCACTGTCGTTGTCTGGACAGCTAATCGGGATGATCACCCAGTTTCAGAAAATGCAAAGCTAGAGTTAACCAGAGATGGTAGACTGATCCTTGGAATGGAGCAAGGTGAAACGAAACCAATTGCCAACATATCAAATCCTGCAGATTCAGCCTCTATGCTTGATTCTGGTAACTTCGTGCTATATTGCAATGGTACGATCATCTGGCAGACCTTTGATTGCCCAACTGACACATTATTAGAAGGCCAGAATCTGACTGCTGGCAATCATTTGGTTTCTAGTATATCGAGCTCAGACCACTCAAGCGGACGGTTTCAGCTCTGTATGCAAACTGACGGTAACCTTGTTGCCTACCCAATTATGTCTCAAGAAGAAGTTGATTCTTACTGGAGTACCGGAACTTTTGATGCAAGCTATCAACAATTGAATCTTGCATCTCTAGATAGAAGGTGTTGTCTTTACTTAAAAGGACAAAGTGATTGGAGCAGATATTTGGTGAATTGCTCTAATCCCACAGAGAAGGGGACGATCATCTATCGGGCAACATTGGATGCTGATGGGATTTTCAGGCTGTATTCTCACCATTTTGAGAACAACTCCGTCTCAAGCGTGTCTACGGAGTGGACCATATTGCAGGACCAATGCGATGTCAAAGGTGCCTGTGGCTTCAACAGTTACTGCTATAGCAATGGAGGCAAAAGCAACTGCTATTGCTATCCAGGTTACTTTCCTGTTGAGCAGAGTGGGAACTGGAGTTGCTATGGTAATCACAGTGAAGACATTTGCATGAAAGACGGCAAACTATGTTACAATATGACTTCCATGGAGAATATGTTGTTGGCTGATTTTGCTTACTCTTATTCATCATTAGGACCACAAGAGTGTAGCATTTCATGTGAGGAAGACTGTGATTGTTGGGCTGCTGTACATGAAAATTATAGATGTGGAAAGTTTAGGCTTCCACTAAGATATGGAAGACACAGTTTAAACAGTTCAGCTACAACCTTCTTGAAGTTGATATTGCCAACTCCATCAAAAAGCCTCCCATCACCATCACCATCACCTGTTGTAATAAAAGAAGATTCAAGCCTAGTTAAGATCCTTGCAACAAGCTTAGGCGCTATTGCGTTCTTTTGTTTTGCTCTTCTAGTATTCAGTTTCCTTATGTACTACAATGGAGTTCATAGTTACAGAAAGCTTTCAGGAACAGGAAATTCAGAGATGACAGAGGAGTTCACTCAACGAGCATTTTCCTATAGGGAACTTCAGAAATCAACGAATGATTTCAAAGAGGAGCTGGGAATGGGAAGTTATGGAGCAGTTTACAAAGGAACTTTACCAGGGAGTAACAAGACTATTGCTGTGAAAAGACTTGAGAAAGTAGTTGAAGAAGGGGAGAGAGAATTTCGAGCTGAAATGACCGCCATCGGAAGAACCCATCACAGGAACTTGGTTCGTTTGCTTGGATTTTGCGTGGAGGGGTCTAAAAGGCTTCTTATATACGAGTACATGAGCAATGGATCACTAGCAGAAGTCCTGGGGGAAGCTGAAAAGCGACCAGCTTGGAAGGAAAGAGTCAGAATTGCAATGGAAGTAGCTAGAGGCATACTCTACTTACACGAAGAGTGTGAGGTCCGTATCATTCACTGCAATCTGAAACCACAGAACATTCTCATGGATGAAACTGGGACGCCAAAGATTTCTGATTTCGGGTTGGCAAAGCTACTACGACCTAACGAACCAAGCAACCCCGAGAGATTTACTGGGACAAGATCGTATCTCGCGCCAGAATGGCAGATGAATGCTATTGTATCAGTAAAAGCTGACATCTACAGTTTTGGAGTTATCCTGCTGGAGATTGTTTGCTGCACAACAATGAACATTTCCATAACAGCAGTGAAAACGCTTTCCTGTTGGATACATGAATGCTTCATCACTAGACAGTTGAACAAGCTCGTGGAAGCTGACGATGAAATGGATCATAAAACGCTGGAAAGAATGGTGAAAGTGGGACTATGGTGCATACAAGAAGATCCAGTTTTGCGGCCTACAATGAAGAGTGTGATCCTGATGCTGGAAGGAATCATGGATGTTCCTGTTCCTCCATTTCCATCTCTTTCCCTCTAGATCAAATACGTCCTCAACTATATCTTTGGTATGAAATGTGTTCATATTAAAAATGGATGTTCCTTGACTATAACCAAAATTAAATGTTATTATAATTACAAATTACAAGCGTGATTAAAAAACAATCATAATTATAATAAATTACACTAATAATTATATTCAACAATTTAAAACCTTGCTTATAATACAAACTTCCAATATTTAATTTTATTACTTAATAGCCCAATGACTTCACCCAATTTAATTAATTTCGCATATCTAGTAATTTAATTTATTTAAAAATCAACTTCTAGCTAATAAATTTTATTCATTTTTTAATAACTTTAACTTTTATTTACATTTATGATTTTAATGTTTTTATAAATTAAATAAAAATTGTATTAATAAAAGTTTCCTAGAGAGAGACAAGATCCTCTGTCCAGTTTTATCGTGCCTTATTCTGTCCCATGAATCTCAGCCATTTATTTATATGGGTCTTGCGTGAGTCTCATATAAATAAACGCGGGGTCTACATAAATGAATGGTTAAGATTCATAGGATAGAATAAGACACCATAAAATTAGATAGAAGATCTGGACTCTCCTCCTAGAGTAGCTACAAACTACACCACAAATCCCAAGGAAATAAAGCATTTGTCAGTACCATGGTTCCCTACTCGAGTCCAGATCCCCTGTCCAATATTATGGTGTCTTATTGTGTCCAATAAATCTCAGTCATTTATTTATGTGGGTCCCGCATGGGACCCGCGTGGAGCCCGCAAAATAAATAGCTGAGATTTCATGAGACAGAATAAAACAAAGTAAAACTGGACAGAAGATCTGAACTCTCCTACTCAACTCCCAGCAGCTAAGATATTTAAAAAGCAATATAAGTACTGTCTTAATATGTTACCACAGTTCCTTTCTCAGTGTCGTTGCTTCTGTTGTCAATTTAGGGGGTGTTTGTTTCTGTTTTTATTTTTGGTTTTCTGTTTTTGTTTTCAAATTTGG
>JAOSBP010000204.1:27275878-27290075 GCA_027563825.1 Erythroxylum mucronatum
ACTCAAATCCATACATAAATTCAAAATTTCTTTACATCATGAATTAAATGCTTACAAAAAGCTTGGCATTCCAATGCTATATACAATACCAAAAATTCCTAATACAAGAAAACTCAAACAAACGAAATCGAACAAGGGTCTTGACTTCCTTTTATCCGATCTCCTGCTCGAAACCTGGAGATGAGGGTGAAAGAGGGCTGAGCTGAAATAGCTCGTGGATAACATATTTATCAATTGAAAACTAAGCAAAAATCATTTCTCAAAACAATTGCCATTTAGCAAATTTTTCAAAACACTTATTTCTTAAAACTTTCCACATTTTCAAATCATTTATACTTACTTTCCAAAAATTTCTCGATTTCAAAACTTAATTTTTCATTCCTCAAAATTCTCAAAATTTTCACAAATTATGCACAATTTCCAAAAACATGAATGCTTCACATAACAAATGCATCACGATTTAAGCAAAGCAAAAGTCACATAACACTTCAGAATGGTTTGGTTTCGGTTCAAACGGAATGCACTGCACAGTCCCGCATAGCGGTCCTTTGCAGCCGTGAACTTATGGGAGTCCGAAATCGAAACTCCAATGCCACTAGCGGGCAGGCGGGAGAAGCCTTTTAAAAATGAGACCAGTGCACTGACTCTAACTTATTGGACCTAACCAAACCCACATAACACATATCAACTTTAAAAAAAATTCGGATTGCCCGAAGGCACATTTCGAAAATTCAATTTTCTTGTCATGTCATATTTAAACATAATGTCACTCACAAATGTCACAATTTCACATAATTCAATGTGCAAATCATTCACAACAAGGAATGCAACAAATTTTCATAATTTATCAATATTGATAAATTATGAATTTCAGCAATTTAACACAATCAAACACAATAAATGTAACAATTATGTCAATTTTCTCAAATCATTCAAAATCAATGAACGAACAATTTTCCTAATTGATCAAATCATTCATAAATAATAAAATTTCAAAAATTTTCTCAATTTATCAAAACTCATTTTAAAACAATAAATTTAACCCTTCGGAAATCATAATTCGCAATTGCTTACATTATTACAAAAATCAACGAAGATAATCATTCGAAAAATAATAATAATTCAATTTTTGCTTTCTTTATTTCTCAAATTTTCATATTTAGCTTATAAATCAAAAAATATTTCTAATTTCCATTAAAAAATTCGGGGTCCAACAGATGTCCATTTAACGGACCTTCTCGGGTGAAAAAGGACCCTCAGCCCAGTGCATGGATGTCCGTTTAACGGACCTTCTCAAGTAGAAAATGGCTTTTCAACCAGTATATGTCCGTTAAATGGACATGCATGTCCGTTTAACGGATATCCTCAGGTCAACTACAGTAAATCACGATTTTGACCACTTTAGAGGCCGAATCTCACTTTGAGGTCTCATAAGAGTTGTAGATCTCGATGTTTTCTTTCAAATGGTCCAAAAACAAAATCAATCCAACCTTTGTAGAAAAAGTTATGGTAATCGCGCCAAGACATATACAATTTGGGTAAGGACATAAACATATTGGATTCTTTTGGCCATAACTCCTTCGTCCGGCCTCCAAATTGAGTGATTCTTGAAGCATTGGATTCCTAACACGTTTTGCTACCTCTCCACAAAAATTGGTAGCTTTTGGAGTTGAATTCGAAAAGATTGATTCAAAGCAAGTGAGGGTTCATTGAAATAACCCTATACGGAAACCCGCTTACGCTTTTTGACTCCGAATCGGATAGTTGGGTTCTGGGAACGGGGTCCAACACCTTGCTTGGGCTTTGAGAACGGGGCTCAACATCTTGTGGTATCAGAGCTTAGGCTTTAAAGAGTCCTAGGCTTAGAATATATTGTGCTATGCATTATTGTGTTATGTGATAAATTGCTTGCATTGTAAATTTGATTATTTGCATTAAGTGACATGCATATCAAGCATACATGTAGAAAATAGGATTAAAATACAATGTGAGCTAATCGTTAATGTTTTTATTGAAGGAGTGAAATGCCACCTCGTAGAAGGACACGAGGAGTTATGCAAGGATCGGTTGCATCTGACCCTCCACCAAGAGAGGAGGGCACGGATGACTCTAGAGCCCCAAGAGATGCCGAGGCTTTTGTAGGGCACAATATTGGGCCTTTTCGATCACAGACTCAGGAGTTGCCTGTTCCGCAGGAGCAAGCACCTACCTTGGATCTGAGGTTGTTCCAAGCCTCCACTCAGGCATTTGTCCAAGCTATGGGACAGATGCCGCAATCTTCTGCTCCGGCCTCAATTAAAAAGGGGAAGCAGTTCGACAAGTTAAGGAAATACGGGCCCCGATCGAGGCCAGTACTTTTACCTTTTATTCTAAGATTCTTTGTATAGAAACTTATGTTCCTTTGTACTTAGTTACAGTTAATAATTATGAGTTTGATAAAGTCTTTTAATTTTCTAAATTAAAGCAATTAAAACTACTAAGATATTGAGACCATCGCAAACATTAGTTATTTGGTTCGGTTTAGTGTAATAATCTGTTTGCATAAAAATCAGTTAACCGACCGGTTTATCAAGAGAACTGACCTGTTCTTCAACCATCTTCTCTGTTCAGTTTTCATGGTTTCCTTTTTTGGAAATCGCTAGTCCCTCCGCAACCCACAAACCAACTTTACTACCATGGACGAAACAGAAGAGAGAGCAACTAACCATGCCGGAGAGAGAGTAAGAGGCGACGACGACAACGCCAGGACCAGAGTCCGGAGAAGGTGCCCGGGAGGTTCTGAAGACGGTGAGATACAGAAGCTTACACTCCTTTAGAATGCTATCTCTGTGTGAATGTTCATCCCAGTTGGTCGCATCTTCCCACATGGTGGTGATTTTGACTAGGGTCTGGTGCGATCTTGGCCACTAGTTCACTTCAGTCTCAGTTAGCTTGCACTTCAATGGTAAAGACGTTCCTTTTCCATTGTTTGGTTTGATGGCTTTGTTTTGGCATGACCAAGGCAATCATACTCACACAATAGACCCTTTCTTTTATAGTTTTAGATCCAAATCCTTGATGGGATTCACCGTCCTGAGTGATGAGAGAGTAAAGGAAATGATTGATAGAGAAAGTGAGTGAGCATTTACCAAGAGGTGATTATCTAAAGCGTCTGAGGAGTGGGGATTTGGACTTGAATTTTAGAAGAGAGGCTGTTGATTGGATTTTAAAGGTTGTTCTATTTTGTTTTTCTTTCCATTCTCTGAAATGGGATTGGTGTTCTACTTCTTTTGATTGATTTTTCACTTCGTTCTGGGCTATCATCTCTTTTCCTAAACAATGTGGATTTTCTCTGCTTTATGCAAATCTGGGTTGTACGTACCTTATCAATATGTTATTTCTGATTGTCCAATCGTTTTCCACTTTCACGCCGGATCGATGATATCCTTTTGCATTGATTTTGGTTTACAATGCCCAATGGAAGATGAAGTCTTTGCTGACTGTTTACTGGTCGAGTTTCTTGCATTGTGATCATCAGGTTCAAGCTCGTCACGATTTTGGATCACTAAGTATTTGCCTATCTGTCAACTACCTGGATGGTTTCCTACAACTTATGAGTTGCCTGTAAGTGCAGAAATTATGTTCTTCATTTTGCATTTTGTTCTTTGGGCACTGATCATCTTCAAAGAATTCAAAGAATGGAACTTCTGGTGTTGAACGCATTGAATTGGAGAACTAGAGCACTCACTCGTTGCTCTTTCATTGACTATTTCATCTGGAAAGTACATGATCATATCTATCAACATCTTCTCTCTTTAGCTCAGTACAGCTCATATTAGGCACAATGAAAGGTCTATTTTTGCACTGTGTCATGAGGCTTCTTTTGTTTATTTCTGGACTGTCTTTTAGGATTGAAGTATTGATGCAGTTCTTAGTGGGAAACTAAATGCAGGAATTGACTTCTTGGACATATCTGTTTCAGGACGAGAAGTGCAAGCCTAGACATAGATAAGGCAATGCCTAGCTTCATACATATAGAAAAGGTAAAAAGAGCCAGAGAAAACAATATTAGGGGTGGTTCCCCACAAGAATGAAAACAACCTCTCAACAGTCACAGAAATTTACGTTATTATCCATGGAACGCTGCAAACTTTGCAATGCAAAGCAAAAAACTTTGCAAGCAAACTTTTTTCTCTCTCTCTCACAAAACCATAATTAAAATTGCTCTCATACCAAACTTTGTTGGGTACTAACATATAAAACACGCTTTTATTAAAAGCATCCTTTAAATAGGAGAAAACATCGATAAAATTAGCTAATCCACTAACATTACTAAGAACATTAATAACAAAGAATTACCCACCAAGAGCACTAACTCACAACTCCTACTTCAACATTATCCAACAGAAAATAGAAAAAATAGGAACCATTTTTGACTCAACGTGGAATCATTTTGCATCAACACCAGATTCCAGAATTATGGAGGAGAAGTTGCAGAGCTCAAAACAGGTACACTGAAGAAAGAAGTCGGGCGTGGAGGAATAGGAATGTCTACTGTTCCTTCAAGCATCAGTAGAACCTTTTTAATGGAAGGTCGTAGAGATGGATCATAGAGAGTGCACCATATTCCCACTTCAACTATTCTATTTAGTTCTCTTATGTCAATTTGCTCTTCTTCTTCAACTACAAGTCTTCTGGAATCTCCAGACTCAAAACACTTGTAAACCCATTCTTCAAGAACAGCTTCTTCCTCTGGCAAACTGTTGTCCACATGCCTTCTGCAACATATGATCTCCAACAACACAATCCCAAAGCTATACACATCTGCTTTAGCTGTTAGAGGTTGCCTACGATGCCATTCTGGTGCTACATAACCTCTAGTTCCTCGGACATCAGTCAGTGTATTGGTCTGATCCGGCTTCAGCAACTTTGCTAACCCGAAATCCGCAATTTTTGGACACATATACTCATCCATTAGTATGTTTTGAGGCTTAATGTCACAATGTATAATCTGTGTTTCACACTCCTCGTGCAGATAGAGGATTCCTCTTGCGATTTTTCGCGCGATTTCGATTCTCTCGTGGAAACGAGGCCTATTTTCGGATGAGAATAGTACATCAGCTAAGGATCCGTTGCTCATGTACTCATATACCAAGAGTCTGTGAGGTCCATCCATGCAATAACCAAGCAGCCGGACTAAGCTTCGATGATGTGTTTTCCCAATGGTCCTTATCTCATTCTGAAATTCTTGTTGCCCTTCGGTTAAAACTCCACCCAATCTCTTCACAGCTACAATCTTCTGGTTTTTAGATATTAGCCCTTTGTACACCGTCCCAAATGAACCTCTCCCAATTTCTTCCCTGAAACCATCAGTAACTTGTTCTAATTCTGCGTACGAGAAAGATTTAGGAGCAACTTCCCCGTACAATTCACTTGTATCACTTCTGCAGATTCTGCTATAGGTCCTTACGTGATATCTGTATATGATTATCCCGCAGATTGCAAGTACAAGAACTACAAATGAAGAACATGAAGCAATGACAATTAGATTATTATCTTTCTTTCCAGGTTTTCTCCATTGTTGCTCAGATTCATCAACTACATCTGCGGAGGACATCCATACCTTGATGAAAGCTGAGTTTGAATCATCCATGTCTCTTCTGCCATATCTGAGAGGCAGCTTTTGCTTCCTACATTCACCATTTTTAAAAAATGCAGCTTCGCAATTACAGTCCTTCAAGCAAGATTGTTTGCAATCTTCCTTGTTCACTGAACTGACTGTGGAGTATAAATCATCTTCCCAAGCAGTATTAGGCAATTCCTGCATGGCAAATTTGGTAGTGACATCTTTTTGTCTGCAATTTTCTGCAGAGAAATTTCTCTCACAGCCGGAATTCCAGTTCCCTGGATCCACCATTGTGAATCCTGGAAGACATCTACAGTCAGCTTCTCGATCGCTCAAAAGACAGTATCCATTAAGACCACATAGTCCTTTTGGTCTACATTTATCAGTTATAGAAGACCATTCTACTGACCAGCCATCATTTAGAGACAAGTTTCTTGAGTACAACTTGAATATTCCGTCAATTTCAAGTCTCGCCATGTAAAATACTTCATTTCTGGTCACTCCTCCTCTCCTGAATTCCCTTATGTTGAAACCAGTTGAATTGCGCAGGTAAAAATGGCCATCGCTCTCAAGATTCAGTGTCACATTATCTCCTGCTTCTGCAGTGTTAGATGCCCAATAAGAAAACACAGCTCGGTAGGAATTTATGGGATACTGCACTAGGTTTCCATCTCCTTGCATCTGCAGACTAAAAATTCCTGTTGAATGATCAGCCGCAGAAGCACTAGAATACAGTGCATTCCCTGCTTTGAGATGTTGAGTAGGCAAAAGGGTATCAGTTGGATTATCAAAACTTTGCCAGATCACCTGATGATCCGAGTTAAAGATCATAAAGTTGCCGGAGTCAGATAAAGAAGCTGAAGAAGCCGACTGTGAAACAGAAATGAAGCTGGTAATTTGTCCACCATTTGCTACGAAGACAAGGCCTCCGTCGCGAGTGAAGAGCAGGGTAACATCCCTTGTTAGGGGCAAATCATCTCTGTTGGCAGTCCAAAGCACCGTTCTGTCGGGAATTCCGGCGAGGAAAACACCAACGGCATAACCACTGCCTTGGGGGTAAAAGCCAAAAGCAAACAGTCCTGAAGGTGACAACCATGAGGAGTTCGTGATTGGTTTCAGGGACGATCCAAGGCTTATATTGAACTGCCTTTCTTGAGCAGCTATTGAAGTTGCTAAACTTGTAAAAACAAGGAAAAAGAATGACAAGGACGCCATAGTTGATGGAACGAGTACAGAGAATATAAATGAAAGATCTTTTGTCGCACGTGTTTCTGTAATCTTTGAAAAGCTACACGTCCAAGTCCCAAGTCGTTACACGTTCTGCAATAGAACGACTTTTTGACTTTGGAACATGAGGTGGCGGGCAGAGAGATCTATATGACCGGCGGCTGGTTACCAGAGAAGAAGGGACACCTTCTTTCTCCCTTGCCTTGCTCAATCTTCCAAGTCTCCTTGCTAATCTACGTAAGTGTTCACACTTGTTCCATCACTTTCGTTACATCATCTTCAACTATTGTATTCTATGAAAACCAAGTGGCCAACTTGGTAGACCACTTTCCAAAATTTGACCTGTAAATAGTTTTTGTGCTCTTTCAAGAGTTTTTGCTAAACGAGGGGAAGTTTTCCATAGTTCTAATTAAGTTTCATTAGTTATTATGCTGTGTCACCAGTTGCCAATGTAAGGAAGCTTCTGCTAAAGTTAATGGGAACGCCATTCGAGAACATGTAGAAGGAGAGATAGTAAACCAAGATGCGAAGCTTCTATACACATACCTTCTAAACTTTATTTCTGCTAAAGTTATGTTATCTTTGCCTCAATTTTGTATGTTAGCCTTCATCCCACATTATTTGTGAAAATAGGCCTTGTCTTTGGTCTCATATATATATAATCTTTGTCAAATATTTGGCTAGATAACATAAGTCTTTTGTTTTTAACTTAAGAGTCTAGTGGTGGCTTTTAGAAAATAAGTTACTGCTTGGTTGAGACTAATAATACAAGTGTTTAGCCACCTTACTTGTAAAAGAGCTTTTGTACTCCTCCTTTATAGTGAAGATTTTTTTGGCTTGCCGCCCGAGGTTTTTCCTTATGTTGGGGTTTTCCTTATAAGTTCTTGTGTCTCTTTTACTTTGTGCTTGCATTTAAAATTCTTGCTTCCATTGGGTTTTATTTGGTGTTGTTTTCTATCTGCTTTCTTTGTCAATATAATTCCTTTAGGATGTAGCCATCATAACAAATTGGTATCAGAGCAGTGACGGCTTTAACATCGACAAAGTTAGATATTCCATCACTCATGTAAGCACAAAGTTTTCCATGTGGCAAATCAAGATGAAAGCAATCCTTATTAGTCTTGATTTGGATGAGGCATTTCTTGGGGTGAAAAAGATGTTTGGTTCAGACCTAGAGAAGGAGAGGAAGAATTTAAAGGCACTCGCTCAAATTCAGTTCCACTTGTCAATAAAGATTGTTCAAAAAGTAATGAGACAACAGCTGCTGGTTTATGGTTAAAGCTTGAATCACTTCTCATAACAAAGAATCTAGCAAATCACTTATATGCTAAGTCCAAGTTGTAGTCACATGAATTAACAGAAGATAAGTCTGTTAAACTACATCTTGAAGAATTCAAGGAAATTATCAATGATTTAGAAAATCTTGATGTAAAACCGATGATGAGGATTTGGCTATACTTTTGTTATATCAGTTGCCACCATCTTATAATAGTTTCTATGACACTATACTTTATGGAAAGGATACTATTACCTTGGATAAAGTTTGTTCTAGTTTGTTGGCTAGAGAAAGAATGGACACTTCAAAGTATGAGGAACATGGAGAAGGTTTATATACAAGAGGTAGATTGATAGAAAGGAACAATGAAAGAAGTTCACAAGCGAGTTCTAAGTCAAAATATCAGAATTGTTGTAAGAAGCAAGGTCATATGAAAGATGATTGTCTCAAATTGAAGAAAAAGAATCAGAAAGGAGACAATGGAGGCAAGAACAAGCAGAAATCGTTAGATGAGTCTAGTGTTGCCACCTATGAAGATGACTTTGCTCTAGTGGCTGATGCCACACAGAAGAGTGCAGAAGTTCATGTGATAGCTTATGTTGATAATGACTGAAGTAGCGAATGGACCATAGATTTAGCTTGCTCATTCCATTTGACTCCTCATAAGGATTGGTTTCACATATATGAACCACTCGATCAAGGAGTAGTAATGATGGGGAATGACAACACTTGTAGGATTGCGGGCATAGGAAATATAAAAGTTCGGATGCATGATGCGATAGTGAGAATATTATGAAATGTAAGACATGCCCCTGATATGAAGAGAAATTTGATCTCTCTAAGCACCTTAGAAGATAATGGCTGTGAGTTCGTTGGAATGAATGGTTTGTTGAAGATCACCAGAGGATCACTAGTAGTCACTAGTAGTTAGGAAGGGCTATTGGAAAGGGAAACTCTACATTTTGAAAGGCAAGACCGTTGAAGGCTAGTCTGCAATTGCTAAATCATCTATGCCTGATGAAGAAGTAACAAAATTATGGAACATGCGGTTAGGCCATATGAGTGAGAGAGGCCTTTCCGAATTGAGTAAGCAAGGACTACTTGGAGATCAAAAGGTTAGTAAACTAGATTTTTATGAACATTGCTTATTTGATAAACAAAAGAAAATTTATTTTATTACTCCGACAAAACACAATACTAAAGGAACTCTTGATTACATCCATACTGACGTTTGGGGGCTGTCTCGTGAGGCATCTCTTGGTGGTGCTCGTTACATGGTCACTTTTATTAATGATTTTTCAAGGAAAGTTTAGGCATATTTCTTAAAGCATAAAAGTGAAGCCTTTACTACTTTCAAGGAATGCAAGACCATGATTAAAAAGCAAACTGGGAAGCAAGTGAAATAGTTAAGAACATATAATGGCTTAGAATTCTGTTTAGGAGAGTTCAATTAGTATTGTAAGGATCAGGGAATTGTGCATCATCTGACCATTCCAAGTACCTCACAAAAAAATGGTGTGGCTGAACGGATGAACAGAACCTTATTAGAAAAGGCATGGTGCATGCTTTCGAACTCTAGATTGGGACAAAGGTTTTGAGCAGAGGCAGTCTCAACAACTTGTTTTCTGTTGAACAAATCTCATCATACATTTATCGATTTAAAGACACCTGAAGAAGTTTGGTCAGGTAAACAGGAAAATTATGGTGACATTAAAGTATTTGGATGTCCATCTTATCCACATGTAAGTGAAGGGAAGTTAAAACCCAGATTAATCAAGTGTGTCTTTCTTGGATACACTCCAAGAGTTAAAGGGTATAGATTGTGGAATCCACAAACCTCCAAAGTTTTCACGTCCAGAAATGTTGTGATTGATGAGGCATCTATGCTACATTAAAAGGGGGAGTTGATTGTTACCAATGTTGTTGACAATAACAATGAGAAGAATGAGGTTGGAAGTAAGGTGAAGCTCCAAATGTATTCTGAGAGCCATGATTAGGATGTTAAAGATACTCAAGTTGAGTTGGAGTGACAAGCCAATATGAATATTGTTCAGCCATCTCGTTCTATTGCTATTGATCGTCCCCGTCATTTCAATCAAGGTGTACCATGACAGAGGTTGATTGAGGAAGCAGACTTTGTTGGGTTTGCTTTTGTAACTGCTGAGCAGCTATAAAGTTGTTTTGAGCCTGCTAGTTATAAGGAAGCAAATACCTGTCCAAATTCTAATATATGGGTTGTGGCTATATAGGAAGAAATGGAATCACTTTAAAAGAATGACAATGGATTCTAGCAAAATTACCGAAAGGTAAAAGAGCAATTAAGTGTAAATGGGTGTTCAAGAAAAAGAATATAATTCTCGGAATTGAAGAACTAAGGTATAAAGCTATACTTGTTGCTAAAGAATTTAGTCAGGTATCAAGAGTTGACTTTAATGACATTTATTCACCCGTTGTGAAACATAGTTCTATTTGGTCATTTCTTGGTCTTGTTTCATCTAATGACCTTGAATTGGAGCAACTAGATGTTAAAACAATATTCCTGCACGTTAATTTAGAAGAAGAAATTTACATGATGCAACTCGAAGGTTTTCAGGCTGAGGGCAAGGATGACCATATTTGTAAACTCTAAAAGTTGTTGTATGGTCACAAGCAATCGCCTCGATAGTGGTATAAACATTTTGATACGTTTATTTAAAATCTTGGTTTTAAGAGAAGCAATTATGACTCTTGTGTTTACATAAGATCAGTCGGCGATGGTCTCTTCATGTATTTACTACTTTATGTGGATGACATACTCATCGCAGCTAGAAGCAAGTCAGAAATTGCCAAGATTGAGGAATAATTAAATGCATAATTTGAAATGAAGGATTTAGGTGCAGCAAAATGCATCTTAAGTATGGAGATCTGGTTTGGTATGTGCAAAGCCAAATCAGTTACTACACCTTTTTCTATACACTTTAAATTGTCGTCACAACAATGTTTGATCTCAGATGAAGAAATTGAGAAAATGGAAAAGACACTATATTACTAGTGATGTTGGGAGCATTATGTATGTAATGGTTTGCACACCCTGACTTAGCTCATGTCGTTAGCATGGTGAGTCGTTACATGGCTAATCCAGGGAAGGAGCATTGGTAGGCAGTGAGGTAGATATTAAGGTATCTCAAAGGTACGTCTACAACTTGTCTTGAGTTTGGAAATTCTATAGCTAGATTGGTCAAATATGTAGATTTAGATTTTGCAGGTGATCTTGATACTCGATGATCCACGTCTGGATACATTTTTACTTTTGGTGGTTGTGCTATAAGTTGGATAGCTTGTTTGCAAGCTACAATAGCTCTTTTGACTACAGAAGCTGAATATATGGCAATCACTGAAGCAATGAAGGAAGCAAGTTGGCTGAGAAGTATCTATATAGAGCTTACTTAAGATGATCGTAGATCAGAGATATATTGTGATAGCCAGAGTGCTATTTTCTTAACAAAAGATAACATGTTCCATGAACGCACTAAACACTTTGATGTCAAATATCACTTTGTTCGAGAAGTCATTGCAAAAGGTGATATTATGGTCATAAAGGTTAGTACGATAGATAATGCTGCTAATATGATGACAAAGACTCTTCCTGGATCCAAGTTCCAACACTACTTGGACTTGGTAAACTTGTTCCTTGAGTATCGTTCGATTTGGAGGTGGCTATGAAGTTTGAATAGAGAGGTTACAATTCAGTCTACTCAATTTCGTTTCAAGGTGGAGAATTATTTGTTTGCAACAAAATTGATGCAAGGTGGAGATTGTTATGTTTGCCTCAATCTTGTATATTAGCCTTCATCCCACATTGTTTGTGGAAATAGGCCTTAAGTATTTGGTCTCTTATATATAGGTCCTTGTTCCATATTGGCTAGATAACATAAGCCTTTTGTCTTTATCTCCTATATAAGGAGTCTAGTGGTGGCTTTTAGAAAATAACTTTTAGAAAATAAGTTGCTACGTAGTGGAGGCTAGTAATATAAGTGTTTAGCCACCTTATTTATAAAAGAGCTTTTGTACTCCTCCTTCATAGTGAAGATTTTTCTGGCTTGCCGCCCAAGGTTTTTCCCCGTATTGTGGTTTTCCTCGTAAGTTCCTGTATACCTTTTACTTTGTACTTGCATTTAAAAATCTTGCTTCCGTTGGGTGTTGTTTAGTGTTATTTTCTATCTGCTTTCTTTGTCGATATAATTCCTTTAGGCTGTAGCCATCATAACAATTTACATTTATTATGTCAACTGAAAATTCAGATTGTGTAAGATAATACTTTTGTAGACAATAATCCTTTTTCTTTCATTCGTACTTTATTTCATTGTATTATTCCATTTATATAGATACGAAGACAAATTTTAGGAAGCTATATATGGAGACACTACATTAGCATCTCCGGTATAAAGTGAGCCACTTCAAATAGGTTCATTGCTCCGGCCCTAAATACGATTAATCCAGTATAGGCTTATATCTAAGGCGTCAAAGGGATGTTGTAGAAGAGCTATCTGGTGTTGTAGAAGAGCCATCAGTATGAGCTAACTCATTACAATAGTATCAAAATTATAACAAGTTAAGCCAATAATTAAAGGCAATTCAGATGATGTTGTAGAAGAGCTATCTGGTTATGTATATGGCACAGATAAGGAATTATCAATGATAGGTGTTGTGGTAAGACTAGGTAACACGGATGGATGGATTATGGGTGGTATGGGTGTGTTGGGTGAGGAAATAAAATGGACATCAATAGTGGGTGTGGCATGGGTTAAGATGATGTTGATGTATGGAATGTATGTAGGGTGGATGGCGTTGTCCCTGTAGTAAAAGGTGTTTTCGGGAAGCTAGAATTGGTTAAGGTGGAATTGGTTAAGGTAGTTACATTAGGCAAGGACTGAAGTAATGGTGGTGAGGTAGAAGTGTGAGTAATTTGTGATGGTAAAGAAAATAGTGGCTGGTGAAGAATAGTGAACACTATAACTCGTTATGGAAGATTTGGAAAAAGGAAACTTTTATTCATCAAAAACAACATGACATGAAATAACAAACTTTTTATATTCAAGATCAAGACAATAGAAACGTTTATGAAGTTTGCTATATCCCATAAAAAAACAAATTATTTAGAACAAGGTACTAATATATGTGGAGCATAAGGCCATAACTAAGGATAACACAAGCATCCAAAAACATGCAAATTATTGTAATCAGGGCTTTGTTGAAAAGGAATTTGATACAGATTAGAATGAGAAAGAATAGGTATAGACAACTAATTTATTATGTAAACTGCAGTATCAAAAGCATAGGTCTAATAATTTGTAGGAATGGAGGAATGTTGAAGTAAAGCCAAATTAGTCTCTATAACATGTCGGTATTTTCTTTCCGTACCGACATGTTATATGTGGAGACACTACATTAGCATCTCCGGTATAAAGTGGGCCACTTCAAATAGGTTCATTTCTCCGGCCCTAAATACGATTAATCCAGCATGGGCTTATATCTAAGGCGTCAAAGGGATGTTGTAGAAGAGCTATCTGGTGTTGTAGAAGAGCCAACAGTATGACCTAACTCGTTACGATAGTATCAAAATTATAACAAGTTAAGCCAATAATTAAAGGCAATTCAGATGATGTTGTAGAAGAGCTATCTAGTGATGTATATGGCACAGATAAGGAATTATTAATGATAGGTGTTGTGGTAAGACTAGGTAATGCGGATGGATGGATTAAGGGTGGTATGGGTGTGTTGGGTGAGGAAATAAAATGGACATCAATAGTGAGTGTGGCATGGGTTAAGATGATATTGATGTATGGAATGTATGTAGGGTGGATGATGTTGTCCCTGTAGTAAAAGGTGTTTTCGGGAAGCTAGAATTGGTTAAGGTGGAATTGGTTAAGGTGATTACATTAGGCAAGGACTGAAGTAATGGTGGTGAGATAGAAGTGTGAGTAAATCGTGATGGTAAAGAAAATAGTGGCTAGTGAGAATAGTGAACACTAGAACTCGTTATGGAAGATTTGGAAAAAGGAAACTTTTATTCATCAAAAACAACATGACATGAAATAACAAACTTTTTA
>JAOSBP010000204.1:27327022-27344264 GCA_027563825.1 Erythroxylum mucronatum
TTTCATTATTTTACAATAAATTATTATATATAGATAATTATTATATATAGAAATAATTAGAATATAATAAAGATATAAATAAAGTTTAATTGTCATTATTATTTATTATTAAGATTTTTTAAAACATGGTTGATGTAAACAGTAAACTAGTAAAATATACAGTACAACAGTACAATATACTAATAGATTATTTTGTAAATTTTAAAAATTTTAGGGACTATTTTACAAATTTAAAAAATTACCCAAAACGATACCCAGTACTGACCAGTACCGGTACAGTTCCGTTCCAAAACTCAATCCGATACCAAATTTGGTATGGTATTCATAACTTTGAGGATTTGCAAAGGTGAGGCTTTACTGTATACATCTATACTAATGAGAATGTCTGGGCCTGGTAGATTGCTTCCAAGAACTTTAGTCCAAACTATACGCTATGGAAAGAATTTAATCTCGATTCTTCTTTTGTTAATTAACCCAATCTTGAAAGAGTTACCATTAGCAGCAGTAAAATATTTATCATGTGAGGTCCATGCTTCAGAGGATAAGATGTTTGACTTCATGATTGTACGATTAGATCTAGTGTTCATAAACCCAATAGCTTTAATAGGCCTATCGTATTTATCTTATTGAAAGAGTTGGATCTAGACGTATGGTTGTTGAATTGGTGTACGATCTATCTTCATGCATGTCTGTTGTAGCATGTATAGTGCATCATCTGCTAGAGAAACAGAGTAGTCAGAAGATTCATCATTTGTAGTAGTAACAGAAACAACAAACTTTGTGTCCTTATCTTCATGAGATTGTTCTTCAATTAAATCTTCAAAGTTATTGGAAGAATGAGTGGGCAGAATTGATTGCATCTGCTTCAACAACTTGACATCCTTTTTTGTTTTACAAGGGCATGTACGTGCAAAGCGTCCATGTCGTCCACAGAGAAAACATAGATCAGCTTTTTGGCGATGAGAGGATTTTTTGAAGAATCTAACCATTCTTCTCTTCTTGCCATTCTTTGTCTCATATGTTTTTCTGAGAGGCTTATAGCCTTCCATTTGTCTGCAAAACTTTCTTCTATGATAGACTTGTCGAAGATGTTCTTTCTTCTCGTTGCTACATTTACAAGTCTTCTTGTCTTTGCACTTGATTTCCAGATAAGGCTTCTTGCAAGCCTGTTTGAGAATTGGATCACCCTTAATGATATTCTTGAATAAGGTATATTGATCACACAACTTATCAAGAGAAGCTAAAGCAAGCTGGTAGATTTCTCTAAGAGATATATTAGTCATATCTCTTTGTAAAGAAACTATGGCCCTTTGTAGCTCTGGTTGCAGTTGGTCTAGAAGGGATGAGATAAAAGTATAACGCAAATTAATATCATTTCATACATTTAAGAAATAGTACATTTTCGTCACACGTTGGTAATACTTCTGGATATCACGCTTATCTAGTAAACAACATTTCATTGCAAAATACTCCTGACAGTTCTGCTTATCAGTAAGTTGAAAGTCACCAATGAATTCCTTATGAATTATTTCAAGAAGAGCTTCGACTGTAGTAACTTGGATATACTGAACTCTTTTTTAGTCGTTCAGACTTTGCTACCATTCTCGCAAAGTATCAGTGAAACGAGATATAAACTCACACAAAATATCCAGTAAAGGATTCTTTGGTCAAGTCATTTGTAGATCTATCCATGTACCAAATTCATGTAATCGATCTCTCCATTTCTTTGGGAATAGATCGTCAAAAATGAACCAAGATCCTGAAGTAGGCTTGAGCCTGTGTAGCTGGCTGAGCTGGTGTTGCTTGTGGCACTGGTTCTGGTCTAAAAGGTTCAGTATCTATGGATTTTGCTTCACTTATTTCTGGTTCAACTTTACTGAGTTCAGGCATAGTCATCAGAACTTGAGATAATTCGGATAGATCAGCTGGCTGTGCTGAGGAATCAGAAGATGGTTCAAAGATCTGTTTAAATGATGACTCAAAGAATGTTGCAGAGACTTTAGATGTTGGGACAGAGGCTTCATGATAAACTTTTGTATTATCTGATTAAGTCGAGGAATCTTTTGCAGCAAGTGTAAATGCAAGAGTTGCGATGAACTCTGTCCGAGGCACTCTATTCTTCCCAATAGAAATGAAGATTGAGGAGTTACTATGAACTCTGTCAAAGGCGCTTTCTCCTTCCCAGTAGAAGTGGGAGGTTGATATTTCAGTGGAGATGTGGGAGGTGTATGAATCTGTAACGGTTTACTCCACTGATTGACTGGTTTAAGTTTAGTGTATGAAGGTGATAGCTTAGGAACCCTTGATGTCTCATAAACTTGTTGCTTAGGAATTCGGTCAAGCTTTGGCTTTGACTTTGACTTTGACCTTTTAGGCTTTTCTTAAGCTGTCTGAGGATGAATATACTGTCTAATCAAAGGATAGTTGAACTTGAAAACCTTTCAATAGTCAGCTTCTTTTGGATACGTTTGATACATAGGAGACAGATATGTTGGTTGAATATTTGAAAATAATGAAGAGGATGAGCCATATACTATCCTTGACTGTGCATATTGCATATCAGCTTCTATTTGTTGCACAATTCCTTGCATCTTCTTGATTTCTCTAACTTTGACGTCGAAGTCAGATCCAATATAATGTATAGCATTGTAATGTCGAAGATCAGCATCAAGTTGCTTGATCTGAGCTTTGTAGGACTAATACATTTTGTTGGATCTACTTAGAGACAACGTCAACTATACGATCATGATCATGTAACATCCATATTTACTTATTTAGCACTTGTTAGAGAATATACTTATAATAAGCTCTACAAAAGGGCACAGTATAGACATCATTTCTTTTGAAATAACCCCTTTAATTAGAGTTGACATTCTCACCATTGATGGAAAATAATAAATTAAAACTGAAATTAAAATTAAAATTTGATTTAAACAGTAGTTATCTTTAATATTTTAAGTTTGATCGATAGTCATCAGTACTCTTTTTTTTGTTTTCAACGAGCAACCTATAAAATCATATATATATATATGTGTATAATAAAAGAGTATAGTTGTACTCATAATAAATGAATGTACTAATAAGTGAATTATATTCTAAATAAAAGATTATGGTTTGAATTTTAGAATAATTCTTATAAAAATGATCTTAATTATTTTTAATGTTTTAAAAATCAGAACGAAAGTTAAAATAGTAAGACAATAGATTTAAGATCTAAAAGGTTCAACCAGTATTAAATTGTCATAAAATTGATTAAATATTAACTAAAATTAATGAATTTAAAAATTATTAAAGAAAATTATCCTTACCTACAAAAAATTAAAAGTTCAATTGAAAAAATGGACTATTAAATGAAAACTAATAAGTTTATTTTAGATTATAAAAACTGACTAATTTAAGAAAAATTAATTAATTAAGTAATCGATTTTTAATAACAAAGATCATTAACTTAAATCAAACTAAAAAGTTAAAAAATGAACCAAAAAATTGACCAGTTCAAAATTTTACTGTAAAAATGGCCGAATCGATTCAATTTATAAAATATTGATTATTTTGTTAACAAAAAGTATACCAAAAAAAGATTTATTTATTTAAGGTTGAAGTATTTATACATTTTATTTATGTAATCTCTTTCACACTCACTTACAATTGAAGTATGAAGTATTTATACATTCTTACCATTTAGACAAATCCTATAAACATGGTGTAATGATTAATGAACCTTCCTTTATTGCTAAGAATGTTTTTAATTGTTTGTTTGTTCATATTTATACATGGGTGGTTCTTACTAATTTTGTAGCCGATAAAGCTTTATTTGTATATCATTAATGAAACTTTTAATTACTATGATACTTCCTTTTAAATTTATTATTCAAGATATAATGAGCCATTTGTGCCTAATCTCTACTTGATCTCTGTTAATACGATTTGACAGATAAGAGCCTAACACACGAAACTTTTTTTTTTTTCCTGGGATATCACCCACAAGTTCAATTTTACATAGTCAATACCTTAATTTTCTTATTAGATTCGTTTAATGCATGTGCTCTTCAAAAATAATTATTTTTATATTTTGTCTAAATTCGGATATCTCAATAACATAAGAAATTCAGTATGCTCTATCCAAATAAAGGGTCGTTGTCTCGTTGATATATTTTGTCGTGGTCATAGAGTACAAGTTAAGAGCTAAGTGCCAAATCCGGCTACCAGGTATGAAAAGCAATATGTCATTTGTTAGATCTCATACAAATTTACTCATAGCAACTTAGAGAGAACAATAATAACTCTAACATTTAAAAAACATTAAAATTAGACTCTCGTCACGAAAATTTTAACCCATGTTAATTTTAATATTTTTTATTTTTATGGGCCTCAAATGTCACGTCAAATGAGACTCACTTTAAAAACTATATATAAAAATTTATTTATTTATAACTGTTACCAAATCAAAGATGCAGTGACAGGCGAAGGTTTGGAGGGTCCCTCCCTTCCAAGAATTAAGGCTTATAAATATATAAACACACAAATGAATAAATTAAGTTTAATAAAAAAAAAGGGAGGATCTAACACTTATAAATAAATAAATTTTTACATATTTTTTTAAAAAAAGAGGTCTCACTTTGTTATGTCAGCATGCAATGATGTGATATTAGACGCCACAAAAATAAAAAATAAAAATTGCTAGGTTAACGCTGACTTGACACTTAAGAGATAGAGTTTAAAATTTCAGAAATAATGTCTAATTTTAACATTTTTTAAATATTAGAGTTATAATTGTTTTTTATGAAATATTATGATTAAACTTGTCAACTAGTATAAAATTTAGGGTTACAAGTGACCTTTTTACCGTATTTCAATTTAAAAACTTGGTCTCATCTCACAAGTCACAGCGTTAGCAATGAAGTGACATAGGGACCCGACAAAAATAATTAAAAATGTCATGTTACTGCTGAACTTAATAGAGAAGGTTAAATTTCCGTTAAAATGTGGTCGAATGTTATCGTTTTTTAAAATGTTAGGATTATAATTGTTCTCTCTGAAACGTTACGATTAAACTTGTATGAAAAAGTTAAAATCAAAAGTGACCATTTTGTTTTTTTAAAAGAAATGTCTTAACTTTTATGGCATATTCTCAATTTTTTTTTTGAGAAATTAAAAAATCTCATTGATAAGGGAGGATATACATATGAAGCCCAAAACTAGGACAGCAAACCCGGTTTAGCTAAACATGTTTAAGACATGAGTTATTGGCTAAACATGTTTTTTTTTAATGTTTTAAAATTCAGATACGAAGTTAAACTGATAAGATATGAGCTTAATATTTAAAATATTCGGTCGGTGTTATACAATTATTAAAAACTGACTAAAGATTAAATAAAATTAAAAACATTTGAAATATGATTAAAAGAGATTGCCCATATTTATCAAAAATTTTGAAATTTAATTAAAAAAGATTATTAAATAAACATTAATTGATTTATTCTTTTATAATAATTTTTAATTTATAAAAATTAACCGATTAATTAATAAATTAATCGATTTTTAATAACAAGAGTTATTAAAATAAGTTAAACCGAAAAATTAAAAACTCAATTACAAATGTAAACACTTAAAATTTTTACAATTGTCAAATCAAGTGATTTCTTAATCATTGTTTTTATAATTACATATTAACTTTTTCATTTTGATTTTCTTTTTTACATCATTAATATTTTTAAAAACTTTCTCTTCAATTAGCAATGGCATAATATAAATAAGTTATCATCTTGAACCTAACGTGCAAAAGAGTTAATTTGGTGGAGTTAATTAACTTATTATCTTAATGACATAGCTATTTAGTTAACTTACATCCCTCAAATTCTTAAGTTGGCGAGCATTAACGCAACTCATAAATAACGTTGGTCATTATTGTAAATCGATACATGATCAAAGGGCACTCTCAAAATACAATATTAAATATAGAAATTATCTTATTCATAATTTAGATAAAAAAATATTTACAAAAATGTAGCAGCAATGTCGATAGTTTTCTCGATAAAATAGAATCATGCTTGTCACCAATACGAGTTTATGTACTAAATTGCAAACATCGTAACAAATATAATACATAAAAACTTATATAAAAGACAGTATTGTCAACAAAACTGTCATCAACTTCATCGTCATTTAAAAATGGTGTTGTGGTTGTTTCTGAAGTGTAATTCTTTGGTAGTCGTAACCCGCAAAGGTACGGATTCCCTTCGTAACCGCTCTCATCAATTGTGGAAAAATTAAGCGACTCTATTGTGTGTCTTACTAAAAAGGCTATTGTAAGACACGTTCAAAACTTTTAAAAAGTTTAGAAGTAAGCTGATAAAGAATTGTTCCGCTCAAGTTATTGCAAGAAAAATCTGAAGTCTCAATTTTAGACATATTTGAGAACAAGGGAATAGGCTTATATAAACTATTGTTTGATAGGTTCAAATGGTTGATATCTTGAATATTTCCAAATTCATACGAAATTTGACATTTTAAATTGTTGCCGGAGAAATCTAATCTAACGAAATCCATGACAAGGATTTGTTCCATTTTGTAACCAAAAATGTTTATCTTCACTACAAATTTAAACTCTCCAATATAATATAATGGGCCATCAAAAGTTTCATTTTTATACTTACATGAATAATTGGTGAAGAGTACAAAGATCTTATTATTTGAAAGATCAACTACCTTTAACTTATTCGTCATCTTTCACAAATTAATTGCGATCTCTCTTACAAAATTATTATTATTCAAGAGAAGATATTATAACTTATAAAACTTTTCATTCTGCTTTAGAATGATACCTATTAAACAATTATGACTGAGGTCCAAAATTTCCAAATTATTGGAATGGGAAATTAAATTGAGAAAAGGCCTTCCAATCTATTTTCCACTAATAAATCTGTTGCAACTAGACAAGCTTGCCAAAATGCTTCCTTGTGATAGGTCTAAAAACTCTAACATGGAAAATATGCACCATCTCAAGAATGTGACCATAAATATGATTTTTGGAGATGTCTAAATGTATTAAAGTTGCATTAGGATTAAGTGCTAGAAAACCTAAAGAGAACAATTGGAAGGAAGAACTCTTTCCAATTTTGTATTGTTTTCTAATAACCAACCTGAAAAGGGCAATCTTACCATTGGAACACCAGTAATGTAGAGAGATTGCAAACCAAGTTGATGGCACAAAAATTCATTAAATAATGCTCCTCCTTTTGTGGAAGTTAACCGAAGACTCTCTAATTGAAACTTAGTTGCAAAATTACAATTGACTACTTCGGCTTTTGTACAAGCTTCATTTCCATCGGCATAAAATTTCTTGAATTTGAAGTGGCTGAAGAACGGAGAAATCGAACTTGGAATTTCAAATTAACTGGAATCCAATGATAAGGTCATAAGGATGTAAGGAATTTAAATGGGGATTTTGAAAATTTTCCAATAAAGTGATTACGAGAGAGATCCAGTTATTGAAGAAATGTTAAATTCACCAAATAATGAGACAAATTACCACTCAGATTATTGTCAAAAAGATCGAGAAACCGAAGATTTGTGAAGTAGCATAAGCCTAACACTGCGTATGGTTAATGTGATCCATATACTGAGACGGAACGAAACAAAAATTTGGAGACAAAATAGAACAAAAATTGGAGACAGTAAGGTGTTTGGTTGTGATGGACAAAACAGATAAAATTGTGTTCGTCTCGAGGACAGAAATGTGTTTGGTTGCAGTTGATAGAACATAAAAAACAGTGTCACTGACTAAAGTACCCCTGCATTATAATATGATTAAAAATAAGTAATTCATTGATTGTTTTAAAACAAATGATTTGTATTAGTAATTTAATTGTATCTATAAATAAGGAATTTAAAAATGAGTAATATACAAATTTAATGAAATGAGTGTAACATCCCGTTATCCATGTTAAGGCTATAATTATGAATTATGAGAAATTACTGAGAAAATAATGATGGGTATTTCTGAAAATTGCTTTTGTGTTTTGTTTCGGAGACAGAGACAAGAAATTTTGTCTTTCGGTTTTGGAAGGAACAAAAAATTTATGTTTCTGTCATCCAGAGTCAGAATAAAAAAAAATTGGGTCAGTAACAAACACTGTGAGGTACAGAATTTTTGTGTTTTGTTATCTATCTCCACCAACGGAAACATTAACCATACGCAGGATAAATGTATATTAAAGAGAAGGATATTAGAGAGACAGACAACTAATAAAGACTTCAATTTTTAACTTTTATATTAAAGTTATTTTCTAAAAATTAAGTTTTATTGATATTTTACATTTTAAGATTAATTATAAATAATCACGACCATATAACAATGGAATAAAGTGAATTATCAAATGATGATAATATTTTTATAAACACAATAATTTTAAACAAATAAAAATAATTCATAAATACGTGTCAAAAACAAAATATTTCTTAAATTTTTTAAAAATTTAAATCATTCTTTATATTTTGATTTTATCATATATTTCTCAAAATAGGCTTAATTTAAATATTTTTTATTTTGATTATATTTTTTAGAGATTAAGCACATATTTTCTTTGCTTATTTAAAAATAAAATTTAAATCTTACCCAAATTTAAATTGTTAATACGTGAAAGGGACTAATTATATAAATATATTTAGACAATGAGTTATATTAATTATATAAATGTATGTAGACAAATTACAAAGCTAGAAGGCAAATTATACGAATACGCTAAGGACTTACCGTGTTCATCACTTCGGTTGTAAATGGTAGGGTAAGGTGTTCATCAAGACATGGACTGTGGACAGACTGACAGGAGAAAGAAGGCTTGGAAAATTAAGTAAATGGTAGGGTAAGGGTTTATATATAGTTGACTGACCTATTTATTTATATATATTACTTCGTAAACTTTCCTTTATCAAGCACTAAGGTCTTATCACTCTAAAACATCTTCGTCGTCGCTTGGAGACTGTCAGTAAGTAATAGAGAGAAAAAATGAATATCTTATCTGAGGTTTTTTTTTCTTTCCTGGATTCGAGGAAATTTTGTATACGGGTCAAGCGGGCACATTTCTCTGATAATTTAATTAGCACACCACCCTACAGGCAGGTCAAGCGGGCGCATCTTATTATTGAGGGTCCGACTAGTTCTCTATCTATAAGTAAAACCTTGGCTGCCTCAGGCTCTTACAAGAGGGGCTAGCATGAAATCGAATCTGAGACCTAACCGAAGCCTAGCCCTATTTTCAACCATCGAGTCACAACCCTTGAGGGCTACTTGAGGTCTTGTTACAAAACAATTCTTATTAATTATTATTATTTTCGTAAGACAAATAAAAATAAGAAAATGTCAAAAAATGGAGAAATAAATCATTAAGATTTACTTTTTAAATTTATTTTCGAACTCTAATTTTAAAATAGAAAATTCTCTCATATGTAAATTTAAATATTTGTATAAATCATCAAAATATGGTAGATGATTGAAGGTATTAATCTTAATCAATTACTTATAAATATTAATAATTTTGAGCTTAAATTTGCTTTAAATTTAAGAAAAATGAAGAAGAAAACAAATACTATAAGTAATTAATGTATTAGAGAGTAGGTAAATAAGAAAAAGAAATACTTGAAAAAGTTAGAAAAGAAAATACATATTTTATCTCAAACTAATGTCTTTTGATGTTCTTGGCTAGAAATCCATATAAGTATCATCATTTATTATAAGGGTTGAATTTATGGTTTTAATTATTGATAATCAAAAAATTAAAATTATTAATTTTTATATAATTTATTTAAAGATAATTACATAATTAGTGATTTCTATATAATTTTTGAGACATAATTCAAGTGAAAAGTTTATCACTTTGAAAAAAATATATAAATAGAAATGTTCACAAAGATGACTAACACGCACGGAAATAATTCAACTAAGTCTACAATAATGCATCAACCAATAAAAAATTATTATTAAAAATTAAAGTAATTAAATAAAAATAAATTATTAATATAACATGACCTCATATATCATAAAAATTTTCAAAATAATTTTTATAATATTAGTATTTTATTTATGGGAATACCTATAAACTTTTATTGAATACTTTTTCGATTGAAGAATATATTCTCATATATATGTATAAATATTATGCATTTATATCAAATTTTAAAACAAAACTTTAAGAAATATAAATTTTATAGACTCTTTTACTTCTCTAAATTTAAATAATTAAAACCACTAGCATATAAGTAATTAAGGATCAGACTCTGAGTTCCTTCTCTTCCATCTCATAGATAGACAAATAGTTATATAAATAAGAGCTGCTTCAGGTTTGCCATACTTGCATCCATTTCATTCCTCAACGAAAACAGCCTCATCGGACCTTCCATCATCACATAAAACATTATGTAAAGTAGTGAAGGTAATGACACTAAAATAGAATTTACCATACTCGAGTCCGAGCCTAATCAAATTAAAGTTTATTCATTAACTTTGGACTGAATCCATTCCTTTTTGCTAAGCCTAGCAACAACATTACTTGAATATAAGATTAGCCTCCATTGCTGAGTTAGTCAATCTAATCTCATATAGTGATCCCACAACAAAAAAGAATGCAATGATATGTATCAAGCCTGCTGCAATGAATCACATGGCCAACTTGAACATAGTTTAAACAAGCAAGAGATAAAGAAGCCAGGAAGTGCAGATGAGGGAAAATGTATGCAGTGTAAGACAGAAAAGGCTCTAAAATTTCCGTCATATGTACAATTATAAACTGTTTATCTACAGAAAATAAAGAAAGGGTTAAAGGCCAACCAGTAATAAACCTTCAATCAAATATTAAGCCTTAGTGATCATATCATATTGTCCAGCTATATACATATAACCGTTGAGCTATATAGCATGAGAGCACTTCTTAAAAACCCATAATGTTTGCTGTACATATATGCAAATATGGAGATGGTCATTCCGATAACACCTGCCAGTAGTTTCTAGTATTCATGCATTAGATCGGTTATGCATTGGAGACCTACCAACTTGACCGAGCAGCATGTCTTTCATCTCTTTGTAGCCCCTGAGCTCTTCCACTGCATCGGCTGTTGTCTTTAGAGGGACAAGTCGTGAAGATGCAACACTTGAAGATGGCTGAACCATTGGCATTGCCATTGCTGAGATCTGATTCTGGTCTTCAATGTTCCTACCCCACATTTTGGACCTTGATTCTTGGGGCAAATCAATTGAAGTGGAGAAGTCTTGCCGTAGAGGTGGCGCTTTCTTCAGCATATCTACAAGAGCACCAACAGCAGCATCTTGAGATTTTCTAATTGGAAAAAGTCCTCCGGACTCCAGGGACTCAGGCCTGCTATAAAAGTATAGAAAATTATCTTTTAAATTCTGCATGCTATTTAAATCTAGTTTTTATAAATTGATCACATGCAATTGCTTTTAAAGCACCATGCAGAAACTGAAATTTTTACACAACATCATCAAAAGTGGGCATCATTGATGCGCTGTTTGTCAAATCCAAAAAGCTCAAGCTGAGGGTCAAGAATGAATTATATATTATTATAAGAATATATCTACACGGTTGGGGAGTCTGGTTAATGGTTTCCTATAGAAACCAGTCAGCTAAATCCTACTAATAGGAGGTGAACCGCATGTCAAATAGTTTAAACAAGAACCACTTTGATAATTTCTGTTTTTTTCACCATCTTTTCATTTGATTTGCAAGTCATATACAGATACAGACACATGCATACAAAGAAAAAATAGAGCTCCAACCTCATATTTTCCCATTGAATATTGTCCTCAAATATATCCACCTGGCTTCAGCATCATTCTCATGATAAAACAATACTATTAAAAGTTTGAGAAAGGGGGAACAAACGACATATTCTTCAGAGGATAGCAGGCTAACCTGCTAGAATTTATTATATTGATCACATCTTGGTAGGTAAAATAGGAAATGATCAGTCATCCTAAACTTTCTGGTTTAAGTTTCCAGTTTACAGAGAAACTCGATGCACTGAGCAGGTAAAACAAACGTAAATATTATAGACACACTTCAATAGTAAAATCTTATTGAATCAAGATCATCAGATTACCTGCTACCTGGATCTGTAACATCATCATCCTCAACATCAAATGGGCAAGGAAATTCAGGGAAATCATAATCATCCTGGAAAGACCTGCTGGAACTTCTGGAAAATGAAATCCGGGGTAAGCTGGTAGTCTTCACCCCAGAAAACCTTTTAAGATCATCCTTCCCCAAAGAGACCAACTGCAGCACAAGTGAAATCGTAAACTAAACAAACATGTTTGACATAGAGCGCGCCATTAATGAGCATAAGATATACCTTCTCAGCTGCATTGCCAGTCTGAATCAAAGTTGTACTTTTCTCATTCCTGGGATTACCAGATCCAGTACCTCTTAGAGGTGGAGATGGAGGCAAATTATTCTTGTTGAACAATAATGGGGAAGTAGCTAGCTTACTGGCAGGTATTCTAACTGGAGCACTTTCAGATCGCAAAATAGCCTTTGAAAGATGAACAGGAATAGAGATTGGAGATGACGGGGATGGGGATGGTGAGGGTGTAAAGTTAGGAGAAGTAGAGTACTCATCAAAGCTTATGTTTTTCTTATGAATTGAAGATGTTTCAGGTGGAAGAGGGGGTAAGTTCATTGGCACAAAACGCTGTGAGCTTGGATTAGAACTTGATACATGTGGCTCTGAATGAGTGGGCGATGGTGAGAAAGAAATCGAAGATGGTGAAGCTTTATACCGGTCGTAACTCCAACTATGGCGTCTTGAGAATGGCAAAGACGATGGGGAACCATGTGCCATGGGATTGCATTGGACCCTCTTCATTGGATCAGTCAACGGGCTCCCAACATAATCAGGAATAAACTGGGGAGACATAGGAGTTGATGGTTCAGAATTTACATCAGAGATTGATGAACGGTATACAACAGATAGGCAAAGCCTACCACAAGAAGTATCCACAGGTGTGAAGCTGAATTGCTGCATTTCAGCATCTTCTTTCCGAGTAAAGGGCTCAGAAAAAGAAGATACTCTATGTCCCAGAGTAAATGCGCATATTTGTCCTGATGAATTTATGTCCCTAAAGATCTTATATGCAGGCAACAGCCTAAGCATTGTGTACAAAGACCTCAGAAGTAATACTGATTTCTTATACACCACATGCAAAGTACTGCTTGATCTCCTACTCCCTGTTCCAGAATCCCTTGACCTCCTACTTTCATATTGCAGTAGCCATCTTTCAATAACCTTTCCTCCTGTAGCCTCACAACCAATGTCATCCTGATCAGAACCCCAGCAAAATGGATACCGCTCCTTCAGTGAAAAATTCCCAGTCAATCCTCTCTTTGGAGAAAAATTCACAGGATCCCAATCAAGTGGCCTCCGCACTAAAATCACATCAACCACCATTGGTTCCAGACTGCTTTGGCGCCAGAGATCAAGATTCTCAAGTGCAGCTGGGCATTCTCTAAGGGCCAAATTGAACCATTTATCCCTCGGGCGTACACTTGAAGAAGATGAAGAAGATGAAGAAGGAGAAGATAGCACTTGTTCCCCACTAAAATTACGCGATGACATACAAGAAGTCCTAGACTCCAGTATTATATGAAGACTTTTAGCATAGAATTCAGTGATAATCTGTTCCAATTTCGCAACTTCAGAGTGAGGACTACTATGTGAGGATGCCATAATTCGCACTCAACTTCAAATTTCAAATACCCTGAATTCCAACTAAAACCATATAAACCCACCTTCAAGCACTCGACTGCAAACAAACAAAAGCAATCACATTAACAAAAGGAGAAGAACCCATAAACCTTTTATCACAGCAATGAAATCATCACCAGAATTGAACTGTCAAAACATTCTCAACCCATCAAAATGTTATCTTTTTCAACTACAAAACCAAAACTACGCGTTCTCAATCGTAAAAAACCAAATCACAGACAAAGCAAACAAAAAATAAAAAGAAACGCAATACAGAGTTTAGCATAATAAAAAGCTTACAGAGACAAGCAGAAAGAAAAAAACAAGGTTGACAAAGACTCGCAGTTGCATCCTTTGTCTTGGAAAAACGCAGGCTTGAAGATGGAAACCTCTCCTCTCTAGTGGGTAGTACATAATTGTGCTTATAATCTCTCGTTTAGGGTTACAAAACCCTAAAACAATTCGTTACTACGTTGATTGCAGTGGTAGAGTTGAATCAGAAGTTTGTGAGATAATGCAAAATCAAACACATATCGTGTCGGCTTCCGTCTCCTTTCCATACATACTCTTTTCAGTTCAAATACGGCCCGCCGTTTCACATAGATGGGCTTGGGCCGGGTCTATCTAAGCCCAAAAACAAAAAATTCTACTATTCAATATTAGTACAAATTATTACACCGGTAAAATTTTTAAACAAAATCAGTCACACGTAAATCCTGATTATTATATTAAATGTATCTTTATAATATTTTAGGCATTAATTTTCAAAGTTAATTTGGCTTTCTTTACAAATTACTTATCTAAGTTTTCTACATTTTATATTGTTTTTTATGCTCATAAATATTTAAAAACAGTCTTCTTATTAGCTAGAGATAAGGCTATATATTACGGGAACTCCTCATACTCTGTGTATCAAGTGAAATCTTTACTGAATGTTGTTGTTATTTTTTTATAGTCATAAACAAAATGAAAAAATTATATTAAAGTCTGATCAATTTAGAAGTTTTAGATTGCTTAAATATTTGATAATTGATTTAATTATTAAAAAATTAATTTCTTACTTATTTCATTATTTTAATGGATGGTGGATGTTAATTAAATATTTTTATGATAATAAAAATTGCAATTATTATTTTTTGGAGTATATTAAATAAATTATCAAATACATATAATAACTTATAAATTATATATTTTAAATAACTTATTTGACACACAACAATATAGAATCAATCATATGAATGTTACTAGTTTCAACTAATTATTCCATTTAAAAAAATATTGGAATAAGTGGTCGTTTGTTTTCACTTTTGTTTTTGATTTTTTGTTTTTGTTTTTAAATTAAGTAAAAAAAACTTATTTGTTTGAGTTTTTAGTTTCTGTTTTTTATTTTAGTTTCTTCCGATTTTTAAAATTATGAAAACCATAAAAAGTAGTTTTTTCCTGTTTCTATTTTTTTTCATAATCTGATTTACTATCACTTAAATATATATTATTTAATTATTAATACAAAATTTATGAATAATTTAATTCAAGATTATATATTTAATAAATTAAAATTAATTATCAATAAAATTATGAATAATTTAATTTAATTTTTATTTAAATTATATGTAATTAAATTATAATAATTATTAATAAATATAATTAAAATCAAAAATATATAAATATTCAAAAAATTGATTTAATAATTAAAATATATTTCAAATAAATATTAACTTATAAATAAAATATTAAATATTAAATTATTTATTTTATTAAAGTAGCATAATTTTATTAATAAATATTATATAAGAGATTAAATAAATTTATTGAATTAAAAATAATTTATCTTTAAGTTTTATCTAATATGTAATTATTATCAGTGATAAAAATATAACTACATTTACATTAACAACTAAACAAGTTTTTGTTTTTATTTGAAGGAAAAATAGAAACTAAAAAACTGAAAACAAAAACTAAAACTAAAAACTAAAAACTAAAACAGAAAAATACCAAACAGCCCCAGTTTTAACTATGTGACATTGGCGACATGTCACTTCAACCAAACCATTTAGGATCTTCCAAGGTTTATTCTTCTTTGTTTACCAAAAGTTATTTATTGAATTACTTAATCTAAATACGCTCAAATTGTTGCATAACAAATTAAATTCTAAGGTTCAGTTTCTCTGTATCACTTATCATGTTTCAACTTTGTTTTCGTTTTAAAATAACATTATTTTATATATAAACAAATCTAAAATGACGTCATTTTGACGTGAAAATAGAAAAAGTTAAATATTACTGAGGATCTGATGCTATATCTGGTGCCTTATCTACATCTCTGCTTGTTTAGGAAGTACTAAAAGGTATATTGGCCATTTGTTAGTAACCCATCTTTATACGAAGGGAGTCCAGATTTTCTGTCCAATATTACTTTATCTTATTCTGTCTCATAAAATCTCAGTTATTTATTTAGCGGGACCCATGCGAGTCTCATGTGAGCCCCACATAAATAAATGGCTGAGATTTATTGGACAAAATAAGGCACCATATATTAGACAGAGGATCTAAACCATATAAAGGACCTAGTCTTCACAAATATTTTTTTTTGGGTTAAAATATTATATAAAAAATAATATTATATAAATTTAGTGACCCTCCTCCAAAAGTCATCATATAGATCCACTTTTTCTTGTCTTCGGATTTAATAACATTATCTCATAACACAAATCTCAACTAGTGGGTTGCCATCTTAATATCGATCCTATCTTATAGACGTCATGTGCTTTTTTTTTTTATTTCCTTTTATTCATTACACATTTATAAAATGAATTTTCTCTTTAAAAAAGAGTAATTGTATTATTAGAAGAGGAAGTTTAAATTACAAGAGGAAAAATTAGTGCTAATGCAGAAAAGTTAAAGTGATTTTGCAATGAAAAGATTTCAATTTGTTAATTAAAGTGATTAGGAAATTTGAGGTCGGTCCAATTTAATATAAAGTTAATAAGTTTAGCTTGATTAATTTAAGTTTCGAATTAGATTCTAAATTGAAGAATCTGTTCAAGGTTCAATTTAATGATTTAATTATTTTTCATTACAAGATAATGTACTTTTAAAAATAATTTCGAAACAACATCATTTTGGTTTTTAATCTTTTAATTTTCTTAAAAGATTTGTTTTGAGCAATTCAAACTTATACCAAATGTGTTCCAACCCAACTTGACTCCGAAAGAGCTTGGCTCATTGTTGTCTCTGCTTCGAGCTTGCACCAACCTGTGCTCATAATTCATTAAGGTGCTTTACCAGGTTAGCAAACAGCTGGACTAATCATTGGATTGAATAGTTGTGGAATGATCCTAGGAAGTGCTTAGGTATGTTTTTTTTTTTTTGATAAAAGGAAAGAGCAACTAGTTACAGAACAGGTCGGAGAGTACACGTTCCCGATTGATCCTCTGCAAGGATAACATGGCACCCTATTGGTGGAGCGGCAAAATAAGTGACTCCG
>JAOSBP010000204.1:27351974-27378114 GCA_027563825.1 Erythroxylum mucronatum
CCGTAGGCAAATGATTGATTAGGTACGTGGCATGTAAAATGGCTTCACCCCAGAACAAGTTGGTCATATGAGCTTGATGCAGTAACGCTCTAGCGACTTGGACAATGTGTCTATGCTTCCTTTCAACCCTGCCATTTTGCTGCGGGGAATAGACACAAGAACGTTGATGGATAATACCATGATCAACAAAGACTTGCTGACAATTAGATCCAATGAATTCTCCTCCATTATCCGATCTAACAACCTTAATAGCACAATTATACTGAGTTTTCACCATAGGAATAAATCTGGCAAGAATGGAGCTAACTTGATCCTTAGTTTGCATGAGAAATGTAAATGTGACCCTACTGCAATCCTCAACGATTGTTAAGAAATAAAATGCACCTGTTAATGATGGCCTACGATAAGGACCCCAAACATCAACATGAATTAGTTCAAAGAGTTGCTTACTATGGCTGTCACTAACAGAAAATGGTATGCGAGACTGTTTTGCTTTTGCACACACATCACAAGCAGTAGCCGAATTGCTCACGGTTTTATTCACAAAAGGAAATTTCTGTACAACCTCAAATGAGGGATGCCCCAACCTTCTATGCCACAAGTCAATAGAATCAACACTGTTAACATTCTCAACAACCTTATGCAAACTATACACATCAGTGGTATTGTTAATCCTTTTCACAGAAACCAAGTCATCTAATACAGTATTATGAAAGGAAGCCTCAGTTAAGTAGTATAGATGACCAATAGCTTGTCCAACAGCTACCCTTCGGTTAAACTTCAGGTCCTGTAAAACACAACATGATGGATAGAAAGTGAAAACACCATCGTTATTCCTCAAAAGTCTGTTCACAGATAGCAAGTTATGTTTGAAGCTTGGCACATAAAAGACATGCTTCAACAGAATATCTTTGCTAAGTCTGATGTCTCCCATCATGTTAACTTTCTTAAAAGAGCCATCTGGTAAACTAACATTTGATGTCTGCAGCATTGGAACCAACTTACTAAATAAGGAAGCATTTCCTGAAAGATGGACACTAGCGCCCGTATCCACTATCCAACAAGTCCCTTTATTTCCTATGATCTGATCAAGAGCAGAATTGTTACCTGCAAATTCAGCACCAAAATTCACTTTTTCCATGTGCGGCATTTGTATTTGCGGTTGCTCCTTTAACATCTTTGATAACTCCTGTTGAATAATGGCCCTCATACTCAATCCATCAGTATCATCATCATTTTCATCTAACGGTGTGTCTGCCAAATTTACTTGTCCAAGTTTCCCACCAGACTTTTTCTGTTGCTTCTTTAGATCAACATACCATTCTGGATAACCATGTAGTTTGAAGCATGTATCCTGAGTATGTCCATTCATCTTGCAAAAAGAGCATTTTTTATCGTCTTTGTCAACTTTCCACTCTTTTTTCTTGCCACTTAGTTTCCCTATAGCAGCATTTGCTGTATATCCAGGACTAACCAGAAGAGCACTCCCATCGGTTATGTCACCAAAAGAATCCGAAACCTGCTTTTGTCTCTCAACATTCATTAGCATGGAATACACTTTATCTATGTTAGGATACGGTTCCATCATGAGGATCTGATTCTTAACATGATTGTAAGATTCATTCAATCCCATTAGAAACTGAATGATCTTGGCATTATCATTAATCTTCATAATCTTTCCAGAAACACCACATGTACAACAGCCGCAGATACACTGAGGCACCGGTATAATGCACTGCAATTCATCCCATAATTTGCACAGTTTGGTGAAGTACATTGAGAGGTTAGAATTACCTTGCGAAATGCTTCCAATTTCCCTTCGAATCTGATACTCTTGAGGTCCCGTAGAGTCGCCAAACCGATTTGCAAGTTTATCCCACAAATCCTTGGCAGAAGATACATACAAAAAAGCATCATGCAAATCTGTCGTCATCGAGTTCAAAATCCAGGACTCAACCATGGCGTTGGCGCTCATGATCTCTTCATAATCTGGCGCATCCTCAGCTGGAATCTGGATCTTGCCAGTAATATAACCAAGTCTATGTTTCGCCGCTAGGGCCTTCTTCATGGACGTACTCCACGTCCTGTAATTGAATCCGTTCAATGGTGTAGTTACAAGACTAGCACCTGGATTATCTGATTCCTTTTTCTGCGTCGTCGTCATCGGAGAAGAACAAATCTTGAAATCCCGTTCACCTCACCGTCGTCGAGTGAAAACCGCTGAAAAACGGTTAAGGATGCTCTGATACCATATAAGCGATAACAGAGTGGTTTAGTGAGAGAAAATTAGAGTCTCTCTCTCTTTCACGTTAATTAATCTGTAAGCTCGATATTACGAGCTTAAATATGTGTTCAATACAGAAAATGTAAAAGATAGGTTAACCGCTAAAGAACAAACTAATGAACTATTTACAGTAAAAGGCATCAAATAGACATATAAACTTTCAATGATGATAATGATATAAGTTTAGTTTCGATTTATTTGCATTGCTGTCACTTTGGAAGCACAGCCCCATCAACATATTGAAACGTAGGCTTGAAATAAATAGCAATTTAGTCCTTAAAAATACAAAACTATAAATACAGTGAAAACAAAGATTTTAAATTAGCAACTTTTTGAAAGCTTGACAATTTATTTCAATTTTGAAACTTTTCAGGCGGTCTGTTCACCACCAACAGTGCTTGATGACGTCATAGATTTGGCTCTTACTTCAATGGCGGTAGGGAAGATACAATCATGGCATGTCTTTAAACTCTTAAAGGGTGACAGATCGAATATGAGTAAAATCCCATATTGTGTTTCCCGTTCATCATGCATGTACATCACTTTATCCACTATAATACATCATAATTAGGTTCCTATTTTGTTTGTTTAGAGTAGGGCTAGGGTTTAGGGCTAGGATTTAAATATCATTATCTGCACTGAAAAAACTGAGTTGCTACAGATTTTAATAAAAACTGTACTTATCATCAAAACTAAATATTGTTGTAAGTAAATAAAGAGTTTTATTAAGGTTGGCATCCTCTAATTTTTTTAATTTAATATGATTATTTTTGAGGAAGATAGATTTAATTAAAGCTTTAAAGATAAAATGTATAGGATTTTTATTTTAACTTAAGTAATCAAAAATTATAATTTTAAAACTGTTTATGTAATTTTAATTTTTAAAAATATTTCTTTTAAACTTTCATTAAAAATAATAATGAAATGATATAAATATCACATATGATTCAATTCATATTACTAGTACGATAAGTCAATTTGTAAATAAATCAAAAAATAATTAAGCTCATTTTTAATTATTTATAAGAAGTAGATTGATATCAACAACGTGTAATTAATTCACGCATTATTTTTTTTAAACGGAGGAATCTGCAGCCTCTACCTTATGGATGCATGCTGAGTAAATTTTTGAATTGACGCAATAACCCGCAAATCACATCAATAGGGTATTCTATACTAAATAAGCCTTGTATTACAGGCTCGATTGAGAGTGCGTAAATAGTAATTTACACATAATGTTTATATCTAATGTATTTCACGACTATTTTTAACAAAATTTTAAGATTTTAAAATTTAAAATTTTAAAATCACAAATATTTTAGAATTTTAAAATTTTAAAAATATCTAAGTAACTAATTCACAAGCAAATCACTATCATTTGTGATTTTAAAATTTTAAAAATATCTAAGTAACTAATTCACAAGCAAATCACTATCTTTTACCCATGTTTTATTATTAAAGGTTACAATAACGTTCCAAACAAAAAATGATAATTATTGCAAATAATGTGAAGCTAATTAATCATCACTACTGTGATAATTACTGCAAATAATGTGAGGCTAATTACAGTAGGTAGGTTATAGAATTTTTATTATATTTTTTCTTTACAAAGAGTAATCATGACATGCTCGTTCTTTTTTTTTGACATATCATGACATGCTTAAGCTTAACACACGTTTGGTGAAGCACTTTGGATGTCGTGAAAAGATACTATAAGTAAAAGCAACTTATGAGAAGCTTGTGTTTTATAGTAACAAAGGATGTTTTAAAATTGGATTGAACGTGAAAAGATACTATAAGTAAAAGCAACTTATGAGAAGCTTGTGTTTTATAGTAACAATGGATGTTTTAAAATTGGATTGAAAGTTAGATGGTAAGATAAAAGATATAAAAATTAACAAGTTAAATGGTATTAGATCGTTGTAAAACTAGTTAAAAATTAAATAAATTAAAAATTTTGAAAATTGATTGAAAAAGATTATCTTTATCTATACAAAAATTTAAAATTTAATTAAAAAGAAATAGTTAAATGAAAATTAATTAGTTTATTTTAGTTTATAAAAACGGGTTAGTTTCAAAAATTGATTGGTTAATTAATAAATTGATTAATTTTTATCAACATAAATTATTAAACTAAATTGAACCGAAAAGTTAAAAATCAAACTAAAAAATTAATCAATTCAAGACTTTACTGTTAAATCGGTTGGACTAGTTCATTTTTAAAACATTTACAATAACAACACTCTACTATACAACTATATAGATTTCAAATTGTTATTTAATTCTTATTCGTGAATTCGTTAAATGACAATATTGTTATTTTAATAACAATATATTCAACCACATAATTAAAGATATTCCAAAATTGATTTCTTGTAAGGATCCAAATGATAGAATTTGTCTTTACTAATTCAAAGGTAGCTGGATTTAGTAGTGTTTAACAACTATTTTAGTATATAAATGTTTAATTAATTGATATTATCACTTAATTATGACTTGTTAGTTTATTAAATAACTTATTTTGTAGACAAATATATGTGTATCTGTACAGATAAATAACTTATTTATGTTTGCTTTGGACTTCACTTTTGTGCTTCCCGTTTGATTCTATGGTATACATGACTTCCTTAAGCAAGATCATCGATACAAAGTAGTACTTCCTTCTATTTAAAATAAGTGTCGTTTTAGAGGGATTTTAATTATTCAAAATAAGTGTCGTTTGTGACTTTTTATGTATATTTATGATTTTATTTTCAAAATTACCCTTTAATTTTTCTCGCATCTTAATTACACATATTATATTTTTAAGGCACTTTAACATGTAATTAATAAGGGTATATCAGACATTTTATTAACTTTCTTAATAAGTGTACATTTATCTAAAACGATACTTATTTTAAATAAGAGGAAGTAATAAAAAGAATGTCATTCTAGGAGGGAAACCAAAATAATGTACACATTGGGATTGGGAATCGAGCGTTATCCATACGCTTGGAGATTCTCTATCTTTTAACACTATTGTAATGATGAGCATTATAGCAATTCATGGAAGCATTCAAGGTTTGCCACTAATGTTCCAAAGCTTCCTGTGTTATCGGAAGTCAAAAGTCTTAAGAAATAAGGTAATAATGTGAAATAGGGTTGATAACAGATCCATAAGTCCGAGTTTCTTAAATTTTGAGTTTTGATTAATTTTTTAATTTTTAATTTAATTTAATTTAATTTACTTCGTTAACTTTATTTCAAATTGTACCAATTTATTACAATTAGGTTTGAATATAAAAAATAATAGTTCAATCATAGTGAAATTTTTAAAAATCTAATTTTAATTAAATTAAATCTAGCTTAATTCGTTCGTTTTAAGTTAAATTAGACCAGTTGATTATAATTAATTTAATTTATTAAACTCAAACTTAAGTTAATTTATCGATTTCAGATCAAGCCATATCTAAATTAAGCCAATTTTCATTCTTGTAACCTACAATTCACAATTTTATAAGTTTCAAACTCATGAATTTACTTGACATAAACCTAACAAAATGCATAACAATATCAAGTGGACTTTCAAATGATGATTAATCTTGGAATGCCAAGTAATCCCTTAGAGTCTGTTTGGTTTAAAGACTATAATAGATAAGAAATAGAATAATTATTTTTAGGAATAAAAAAGATAAGGAATATAATAAAATGAATATTACTTTGTTTGGTTTACTGCTAAATAATTTATATGTTAGTATTTGGTTTAAAAATATAAGCTTGGAATGACAAAAGAATAAGTAAAAAAACCAAAATATCATCGTCATTATTATTATTATTATTATTATTATTATTATTATTATTATTATTAATTTTGTTATTTACTAATTATATTTATTTTTTATTATCGTTAAATTCCTTATTATTTTTAATTTTTTAATCATATTTATATTATTATTATTATTATTATTATTAACTTCTTTATTATTATTTATTTTTATTATTATTATTATTATTAAATTCCTTATTATTAACTGTTATTATTATTGATTTTCTACTAACTGTTAAATATTATTATTATTATTAAATTCCTTATTATTATTTATTTTATTTTATTTATTATTATTATTATTATTTTATTTATTTATTATTGTTATTATTATTATTAATTTTATTAAAAATCTTCAATAAATAACTCTATTCTTGGAATAGCTAAAGACCTATTTTGATTATCTTTAGCTATTGTTGAAAATTGAAAAATACGAAATACCTAATATTAAGAATAGACATTATGATATTTACCAAAAGAATAGACATTATGATATTTTTGTCTAACAAAGCAAATGATTATTTAAATTTAAAGAATAACCAAACATGCCCTTAAAGGTTGTCTGATTAAAGTAAAAGCGTAGACATAACTTTTGTAACCTTTCCAACACCAAACCCTCCTCTAGCCCAGCCTAATCTCGAGAGAATGTGTCTGTCCTATGGCCACATGTATGCACATGCAATCTCACTCGCAAGGCATGAGGAGGGAAAGCATGTTGATTAAAGAGGCCATGGTGCATCCAACTTTTATTCCTACACTTTCCAACTATTCCTACCCTATCCACTCTTTCACGACGGTGCACCTTGTTAAAGTATACATGGCAAAAAGGATCTAACCCAAACTTAATTAAATAAATCTTGTTTGATCCTAGGTTCAGGATTGAGACCGGTTTAAATCCTGATTTGAATGACCTGATTTCTATTATAAATAATGTTGATAAATATAATTTAAGAAAAATTATTCAAAATTACATTATTTTAGACAATCTGAACGAGTTCAACTTAACCAAACTTTAAAATTGAACCGATCCTAATAATCCCAACCAGTATATTATCATATACCTATATAAATACCACATATATACCCCTTGTTACGTATTAAAATACTCTTCATTTTGGAGCAACCTTAAATCTTTGGGTCAGCTGTCCCATCCTGTGAGGTGCCTACAAACTAGCGAGGGGTTGGTTACTGAGCCCGCTGGTGAATACTCTGGTCTAAGACCAAAAAAAATAATCTTCATTTGTCTAAATTTGCAGTTGCCTACAAATTTCTATCATTGGGTGGGTAGAAGTACCTATTCTTTCTTGCTTGAACTCTTCGTATTAAAAGGCTTATGTTTAAGCTTTTGTGACACTATATTATTTATAATTATATAACTTATGCTTTGAGTCTCTTATGAGAATTTTTAAAAATCATTTCTTGATACACGTTTTTCTATTATTTTTATGTTATATAGTATCTTTTATATGTGTGTACATATCTTTGAGGCCTTAATAGGTGTAAGAATTATTTGAGAATCAATCAACGCTTATTTTATACAAATAAAAATATTCTTTTATTAAATAAGTGATCAATTAAAAAATAAATTAAAGACTAATTCTAGTGTCAATTTTTTTTATTTACAAAAACACTTGATCTATCTATCAAAAGATAACAACAACAACACTCAATAAAAATTTTGTTGAGACTCGAGATTTGGAAAGGTTCAATAATATGCATCCTTGTTCTTAACTAATAAAGAGGTCGTTTCTAAATGATCGACATGAATGAAGCTATCCATCACAAAGATATAAGTCACAATCTAAGACATGAAGATGCAATTAAGAAATATACTACATTTCCACGTATATCACTTATCAAATTCAAATTTTGTCTAATTGAGACATAAAAAAATAATAAGACTACCATATATTAAATATTATGAAATTTCTTTTATTTTTTATTTTTGCAAAATTGAACATTAACAGAAATTTATGTGATACCAACTAATCAATGTTGGTGCAAAAAGCTTTAGCATGTCTGTTGAAGGCCATGAGGCTATTATTGGAGGAACCCTTACCTTCTGGCTCTTCGTTGTACCACATGCTATGCCTTCTTTAAGGATTTTTTTTTTCTTTTAGTGGCAAACCACAAATTTGCTCCAATAACCATTTTAAAAGTTGAAAATGGAAGATTGGATTTTTTTTTCTCCTTCATTATGCAAAATGTAGCCTTGGAAATTAAGGTGTGTTGACTTATTAATTATTATAGATAAAGAAGAGATCTTTAATATTGGCTTATTCCACTTTTTTAGACAAATTTAAAAAGTTACATACCTCTTAACCTGAAAAAATGATTAATTAAGAATATAAAATGAAACAATTTGACATCAAATTTAAAATTTTAGTTAATTAGTGGGAAAATAAGATTTTTTAATAAAATTATAGAATCTATCATGTTTAATTGTAATTGAGGTTCTTAAAACACAAAAATTTCATTTTTTTTTCTTGGCTATGGTCAAAATTTATAAATAACAATAGCAAATTATCATTTTAAGAACACGATGGACATATGTTTTTATATATATTTATGTATATATATATATTTCTCGTCTCTTTTTGAGAAAGAAGTGGGTTATTTTTTTGCAAAATTGTGCTCAATTTCGTATATAGCAATTCCACCCAGATTTTTTCATTAGTTAAGGGAATAATCCGCTCAAATCGAATTTTTTGAGGAACATATCGAGAGATAGTTCAAATAGAAAAGAAAGGAGTTATGATATTAGTTATTAATATTTATTTGTATTAGTTATTAATGTTTATTAATTAATTATTTATAATAATGAATTATTTATAAAGCATAAAAAATTAATTATTTAAATTTTTTATATTATATGATTATCGGTTCAAGGACACACAATGTCCCAACTTTTTCAGAGTAAAAAGGGTAGAGAAAATGTCTCGAGCCAATATTCGAATACCAGGCGTTACAACGCTAAAATAATTATGAGAATTGAACTCTATGGGATTGAATCTCTCATTGTGCCTTCGAATTGGTAGATTTTTTATTATTTTGAATATGAATCTGCTCATTTACCGAAAAAAAAATCAATCATACGAAAAAAAAAATAGTCTGACTATATATATATATAATAAAAAAGAAAATACAATGTCCAATGTGGTGCAAATTTACTCCAAATTTCATTTACATTTAGCAAGAGAGTGTCCACTTCTGAAGCCTGAAGTTGTTGCTGTCATGATTCTTGACATATTTATAAGTATATGCTGTTCTAAGCCCTTCACTAAAAAGAGGGGAAAGGAACCTCTTGACACCACAAACCAAGCCATCTTCAGTCTTTGGCTTTGTCTTCTTTTCAAACCTCAAGTCTCTGTCCTCATTTTCTGTTCAAGGTAACCAAGCATCGATCTTTTTCTATGTATATACTCTACTGGGTTTTATTATTTTGGAGTTCTTCTTTAGTTTTCATGTGAAAGGTTGGTTCTTTAAGGCAATCGGCTTTAGTTTGATGATATGAAGTATGATTGGATCTAGTCATGTTCTTGTGCTGATGATCCGTGGCTTGTCTTTGTTTGCCTGATCTGTAGTTCCTGAATGTAGATCTGTGCTGGATTGTCATTTGGTTTTGATAAAAGATTCTGTCTTTTGTTTTACTTCATAATCGAGTTCATTAGCTGATGTTTGTGTGTGATTGAAAATGTAGTAACTTGTGCAGAATCAAGATTCAGATTTTGCTTTGCTGGGTGATGAATTGTTTAAATTTGTATTCTTTTGGAGATGAAAGTAGTTAAGTTTTGTGGAAATTTTGGTTGGCGATAGCGTTGATTTGTAGTTTAGTTTTTACAAAATACATTTAAGATAAATAGAATGTACTTCCTTGGTGGTAGAAAGGTTAGATTTTGTACTTTTATTTCAAGGTTTTGAAAGTGGCTTGGGATCTGTAGTATTGATTAATTTCTTGGATTTTCAGGTTTTGGGTTTCTTGTTCTAATATTTGTGTTTTTCAATGTAGCTTTTTCCAGAAAATGGCTGATGCTGAGGATATTCAACCTCTCGTCTGTGACAATGGAACTGGAATGGTTAAGGTCAGTTATTTATTCCTTTTGTATGAATTCAGATATGTGTTTCTCATTTTAGATGATTTTTCGATATTAAGGGACTAAGTTTCAATTCCTTTTTCATTTTACTTTTGCAGGCTGGATTTGCGGGTGATGATGCTCCTAGAGCTGTGTTCCCAAGTATTGTGGGTAGACCTCGCCACACAGGTGTTATGGTTGGGATGGGTCAGAAAGACGCCTATGTAGGTGATGAAGCACAGTCTAAGAGAGGTATTTTGACATTGAAATACCCAATTGAGCATGGTATAGTTAGCAATTGGGATGACATGGAAAAGATCTGGCATCACACGTTCTATAATGAACTTCGTGTTGCCCCGGAAGAGCACCCTGTGCTTCTTACTGAGGCTCCTCTTAACCCTAAGGCAAACAGAGAAAAGATGACTCAGATTATGTTTGAGACCTTCAATGTGCCAGCAATGTATGTTGCAATTCAGGCTGTTCTTTCCTTGTATGCCAGTGGTCGTACAACAGGTGTGTAGTGATTGCATTTAGCATTTGAATTTCACAACTGTCTGTTATCTTTGCAATTTGGGTGCCTAAGGCTTCTCGTGGAACAGGTATTGTTCTTGATTCTGGTGATGGTGTGAGTCACACCGTGCCAATCTATGAAGGATATGCCCTCCCGCATGCCATCCTTCGTTTGGATCTTGCTGGACGTGATCTTACTGATGCTTTGATGAAGATTCTCACGGAGAGAGGGTACATGTTCACCACCACTGCCGAGCGGGAAATTGTCCGTGATATGAAGGAGAAGCTTGCGTATGTTGCTCTTGATTATGAGCAAGAACTTGAGACTGCCAAGAGCAGTTCCTCTATTGAGAAGAACTATGAGCTCCCTGATGGCCAGGTAATCACCATTGGGGCTGAGAGATTCCGTTGCCCTGAAGTCCTCTTCCAGCCATCCCTCATCGGAATGGAAGCTGCTGGCATTCACGAGACTACCTACAACTCCATTATGAAATGTGATGTTGATATCAGAAAGGATCTGTACGGTAACATTGTGCTCAGTGGTGGTTCAACAATGTTCCCCGGTATTGCAGACCGAATGAGCAAGGAAATCACAGCCCTTGCTCCAAGCAGCATGAAGATTAAGGTGGTTGCACCTCCAGAGAGAAAGTACAGTGTCTGGATTGGTGGCTCCATCCTTGCATCCCTCAGCACCTTCCAACAGGTAGTGTTTTGTTCTTGCAACATTTTCCTTTTTCATCTTCACATAAATCGGCACAAGGCTCTTATCCATGAACTATTTCTCTTTTGTATCAGATGTGGATTTCCAAGGGCGAATATGACGAATCCGGTCCATCCATAGTTCATAGGAAATGCTTCTAAGTTCTACAAATCCTTAAAAATGGTGAGAGTTATTTTTTCCAGTTTCGTTGGCTTTTTCGTGTCAAAGATGTCAATGTGGAATCAAGGCTTGATGATATGGAGAAGAGTCAGTGTTGGAAGGTACATTTCAATCTTGATGTATCAAATAGCAATGAATCCATTGAGAGGTGTAAACTCCAAATGATCTCTCTGGAATTGGAGAGCAGAGACCTGGATATTTAAGTTTGCTGATTCAACCATGTCTTTTTGTAGCTGGAGAGTGATTGTGATGCTTTTCCTGCTTTGCTTTCTTAAAAACTAAAAATCTCATTATTTCTTGATGTGGAATCCTTTTTCTGTTCTTCAAATTCAAGAACATTGATGTTCATAGATTCCTATGAGAAGTCTTTAATTAGTAAGCTTCTGGTCAAAAACCTGCGTAAACTATATCTTAGCACTTTTTGTGTGAAAATTTACATTTTGGTCTGAGCATATATGTGTGATCATTCTTAATATATGTTCTGGATTGTCTCTTCTCTTGATTCAAAGCAAGTAAAAGGAAGTAATGGAAAGAGATGCTTGAGTTTATAATACATGATCAAAAGTAATAAGCTCCTGTTAACTATTTTATTACTCTTCAACTCTTATCATACTATTTGTAAATGATTAAAAATTTAAAACCAGTTAATTGGGTCAATCATAAAAATTTTAAATCTTTTAATTTTTTTGGTTTAGTTTTTAACCTTTCGGTTTGGTTTATTTTAATAACTTATGTTATTAAAAATTAATCAGTTTATTAATTAATTAGTTAATTTTTATAAATTAATAAATTATTATAAATTAAAATAAATTAATTAATTTTTATTTAACAATTTTCCGTTTGGTTAGCATCTCTTATTTCGGGTCATTGGGTTCTTTTTGAAAATTATTTAAATTATTATTTAAAGGAATTTTATTTGATCTAATTTTAAAATAATATGGTCTTAGAAAATATTTTTTGATTTGATGCGTTTGTAGAAAGATTTGAAACGGGGCGGCGATAGGTCGGCCATTGTTGTACTGAAAATTCACATTTGATTGATAAAGTCAAGAATGGACCGAACATTGTCATATCCTCATGATAATTGCTTTATTATTCAAAATATTAATTTTTAATTGTAGCCAAATTAGTCAAATTAAGTGTCTAATTACACAAAAAGGTGATATCTCCAATAAACAAAAGAATTTGCTTTTTGTTTGGTATATTAATAAATAAAAATATGTACAATTTCCACATTACACAAAAAGCATAACATCCTAATTATTTAGTAGTAATAGTAATAGTAATAGTAATAATAATAATAATAATAATAGAGGATTTAGCAATTTTTAGATGATGTTTTAAAAATCAGATTAAAAATCAGGAAGTTTAAGGTTTAAAAGGTTTAACACTATCATAAAATATGTTAAAAATTGATTAAAATTAAAAATTAAAATATGATTAAAAGAGATTGTTCTTATCTATCAAATTTTTTAGTTTAATTAAAAAAAGAGAACGTTTAAACTAATTAATTTTTAACAACAAAATTTATTAAAGTAAATCAAATTAAAAAGTTAAAAATTGAATCAAAATGTTAGACTGAACTGGTTGAATCACAAAAATCTTGAATTGGTTGAGTTTTTCAATGAATGATTGATTTCAATACATTGAATATATTTCCAGTCTAATCTTACACAACTTATGTATTAAATGTAATTCCTCTTAATGTTAAGAAATATTAGAATAAACCATTCACTTTAAAATAATAACAACTTATTTCTTCGCTATATCAAGAATTATTAAAACTGATGATTAAAAAACCTAATCGGTTTAATTGTAAAAATCTTGAATTGATTGACTATCTAATTAGGTTTTTAATTTTTTGATTTGATTTACTTTTTTTTTGGTCCTAGACCAGGGTATCTACCGGCTGATCCAGTGATTAATTCCCTCGCTAATTTGTAGGCATCTCACAGGGTGGAACAATTGGCCCAAAGATTTAAGGCTACTCCATACCCAAAGCCAAGAATCGAACCCCTGATCTTTGGTTAAGGATGGATGAGTCTCTTCCACTCAACCACACCCCTTGAGTTTCGGTTTAATTTACTTTAATAATTCTTATTGTTAAAAACTAACCCATTATTAGTTAATTAGTTAGTTTCAAAAATTAATCAATTTTTATAAATTAGAAATTATTAAATAAAAATTAATCAATTTTTATAAATTAAAATAAAAAAATTAATTTTTATTTAATAGTTTCTTTTTAAAATTAAATTTCGAATTCTTCAATATATAAAGATAGTTTTTTCAATAATATTTTAAAATTTTAAATTTTATCCAATTTTAACCTATTTTATGACAGTCGGTCGAACTTTTAAATCTTAAATTTTTTGACTTATTGGTTTAATTTTTAGTTTGATTTTTAAAAGAGTGATTAAAATGTAATAAGAAAAAAAGAGAAAGTAAATAAAATGATTATGATAAATATCAAATAAAAAATTAAAATTTAGTAAAAGAAAAAGGGAGTGGTTTGGTATCAAATGTGATCTAAATTTGGTCCAAATTTCATTTGCATTTCAAAATCTCAAGTCTGCTATATATATACCCTAAGCTCTCGCTGTTCCAAGAAGAAGAAGAAGAGTCTCTCTTGCCATACACACACCCAGAGTCAAGCAGTCTTCTCTGTTTGGCTTGCTTTCTGTACCCATTCCTCTTCGATCTTAAGTGTAAGTTTCGATCTTGCTCTATCTGGGTTTTTACTTTAGTTTGATGATATATGGAATTTGATTAGATCCAGTGAAGTTGGCGTGCATCCGATCTGTGGATTGAATTTGATTCCATGATCTGGAGTTCTTTTATGCGTAGATCTGTGGTGGGCTGTGATTTTTGTTGATTTTTCTTTTCATTTTTTTTCTCTTTTCGTATTCGATGTGAAAAGATTCTATGTTTTCTTCTTTTAATGATCGAATACACCCATGTATGATTCGGGTGTTTGGTTTCCAAATCAGTAATTATTTAGATCTTTATGAGTTTAGATGCTTTGGTTTGTAGGAATTTAGTAGAGATGATGACAATCAGTAGCTCTCTTTGTTTTTTTTGCTTGTTTGAAATCTCATTAAAGCTACGGAGGTTAAGTTTGCTTCTTGGTTGTTGGCAAAGAAGCTAAATTTCTGAACTTCTGTGTGGGTGGGCGTGAAGGCAGCTTGGGAAATGGCATGTTGTTGGTTCTTCAATCTTGGATTTCTTGTTCTCATGTATGTGTGTTTCTTAATGTAGGATTTTGGTGAAAAATGGCTGATGCTGAGGATATTCAACCACTTGTTTGTGACAATGGAACTGGAATGGTCAAGGTCAGTTGCTTATTTTAATGTTACTGGGATTCTGCTGTGAATTTGTTTTTCCACTCCAGGTGGATCTCTTTTGAGATCGAGATTTGACTATTCCATTGTATTCTTTTCAGGCCGGATTTGCAGGTGATGATGCTCCCAGAGCAGTGTTCCCAAGTATTGTGGGTAGACCTCGTCACACCGGTGTTATGGTTGGGATGGGTCAGAAAGATGCCTATGTGGGTGATGAAGCACAGTCTAAGAGAGGTATTCTGACTTTGAAATACCCCATTGAGCATGGTATAGTCAGCAATTGGGACGACATGGAAAAGATATGGCATCACACATTCTATAATGAACTTCGTGTTGCTCCAGAAGAGCACCCTGTGCTTCTCACTGAGGCTCCTCTGAACCCTAAGGCAAACAGAGAAAAGATGACCCAGATTATGTTTGAGACCTTCAACGTGCCGGCAATGTATGTTGCAATTCAGGCTGTTCTTTCTCTGTATGCCAGTGGTCGTACGACAGGTTTGTAATGACTGCTTTTAGCATTTGAATTTAACATTCTTCCATTATCTTCATAATTTGGGTGCTTACCACTTCTCATGGAACAGGTATTGTACTTGATTCTGGTGATGGTGTGAGTCACACTGTGCCAATCTATGAAGGATATGCCCTCCCACATGCTATCCTTCGTTTGGATCTTGCTGGCCGTGATCTCACTGATGCTTTGATGAAGATCCTCACAGAGAGAGGGTACATGTTCACCACCACCGCCGAACGGGAAATTGTCCGTGACATGAAGGAGAAGCTTGCATATGTTGCTCTTGACTATGAGCAAGAACTTGAGACTGCCAAGAGCAGTTCCTCTATTGAGAAGAACTATGAGCTCCCTGATGGTCAGGTAATCACCATTGGGGCTGAAAGATTCCGTTGCCCAGAAGTACTCTTCCAGCCATCCCTCATTGGAATGGAAGCTGCTGGCATTCACGAGACTACTTACAACTCCATCATGAAATGTGATGTTGATATCAGGAAGGATCTGTATGGTAACATTGTGCTCAGTGGTGGTTCAACTATGTTCCCTGGTATTGCAGACCGTATGAGCAAGGAGATCACAGCTCTTGCTCCAAGCAGCATGAAGATTAAGGTGGTTGCACCCCCAGAGAGAAAGTACAGTGTCTGGATTGGAGGGTCTATCCTCGCATCCCTAAGCACCTTCCAACAGGTAGTTTTGAGTTCTCATTATCTTTTCATCTTCCTCTCCATATACATTTTCCATGAGACTAAGATGCTTTCTTCTTTTGTATCAGATGTGGATTTCCAAGGGTGAGTATGATGAGTCTGGTCCAGCCATTGTCCACAGGAAGTGCTTCTAGGTTCTGCAGCTGCTTTGATGGTGAGCTTTTTCAGTATTGTTGGCTTTTTCGTGTCAAGCTGTCAATGTGAACTCCAAGTCTGGTTGATATGGAGAATTTTCAAGACGGGGTCACTGCTTAGTGTTTATGTATAAAATAGCTATCCATTGGTGAGATTATCATCTATAGGGCTGCAATTTCAATGATTGTCTCTGGAATTAGGGGGCAGGCACTTTGGTATTTTTCCTTTTAAAGTTTGCTGCTTAAACCATGTCTTTTAATAGGTCGCTTGTAGTTTGAGTTGATTGTGATGATTTTCTTCGATTGCTTTTTCTGGTTTTCCCTTCATTTCAGGACCTCGAATTTTTCCATTTACCCTGAGAACATTTAATGTCAATATCGTTCTATGAGAATTCATAAATTAGTCAGTTTGCAGTCATAAGCTCTTGTGTAATACTTGTCTTAAACAGTTTGTTTGGAAACTTCGATTAGTCCTATTTGGTCAGTCGTTCCCTTTATCACACCCACCAATCTTTTCTTCTGCATCAAACAGCTTTCACATTCATTGGTCCAAATTCTCAACTTCATGATCAGACAGCTGTATGTCACATTCGCAGACATCTTAGAAGTTAGCCCCATGTATTAATCAAGATTCGTTACCTGACACACCAAAATGCTATTGATTGAAGCAAGTATCTTTTGGTCATTTAGCTTAAGAAACTAATGTTGGAACAGAGAAAATGTAGAGATAATAGTATGTCTTAGGTGTGAAGAATGTAGCGAGTTGGGGCTGCCAATGGTTATAGTACGTGAATTGAGTACTCTTCAAGCATCTACCTAATTAGGTACTGATGGTGCTACCAGAGTAAATGGTATGAATTGCGGTTGATTCCGAATTAAGTCCTATCCAAAACCAATAAGTTAGATTCAATCTGATCAAATTTTAATTTAAATTTAGAATTAAACTTGAACAGTCCAAATGATCATTTAAAAAGGCATCACTTTTTTAAAGAAAATTAGAACATCATTTAAAATATGTTGCCGGCATAGTGATTTCTTAATTATTAGTTATAGTACTAATACCTAAATTTTAAAGATTGATCATTAAAACACTTACTTTTTCAATGAAATTAATCAAAATCATTTATATTAAATTACTAAAATACGTATTTTTAATATATTATTTGATGACTAGGTTACTCTTTTATGAATAATTGTGTATGAATTCTTACATTTCTAAACTCTCGGTTATTCATTAGGAATGATATCATCCCCTAAGAGGCAAAAGCATGTTAGGAAGAAGAGAATGTTTATGTAATAATGAATTGATTCTCTAAATGTGAACACTTTTTTTTTATATCATGCCACATGAGAACTATATATATCTATTGTACGAACCTATTACATAAACATTAGCTAAAGACTTTGTAACAATGACAAGAGGATAACTAATCAATTTGACAGCTATGAACGAATAAGCTAATGTTAATGGGAGCAAAGGAAGTGGCAAAGGCCAACCATCACCTTGTAGGCTTCATTGCTTTGGCTGAAAATGGCGGCCAACGTTGCTTAAGCTCTCAGTTTCACTTGCTTCATTAGTTGTATGAAATCCCCAAAAACTGCAAAGCAATAAAATTCCATGTCAGTTCATAGGTTCAAGAGTTCTTATATTACATGTCACACTGGCAAGGTAACCAGAAAACACATCAAATTCTACAGCAAAGAGAAGTGACAAAGAGAGCCGGGGAATCTTTGTATGTGCCTTTTCTTTGGAGTCGAACAATTTTGTGCAGTGGCATTCATAAAGATTATAATGAGATGGGAGCAACCTACTAGGTACTGAAATTGGATCGTGTGTTGTTCAAAGAGGTGGAAAATTCTGAAAGGAGTATGTCCCATTACCAGCATCTGAGTCGTGAGGACCAGGGGATGCCTCCGGATGGTATTGAAGAGACATGACATCTAATGCAGGGTAAGCAAGACCAGCACAGCTTCCATCATTAAGGTTGATATGAGTCACTTCAACGCCGTCAGGAAGGGATGCAGGGTCAACTGCATAGTTGTGATTCTGGCACGGAATATTTTAAGCAGAAGAAAAACCAAAAAAGCAACAAAGTGAATAAATCCTTTATCATACCGAAACTTATAGGTGAAAGGTTATAATGAGTAGGATTATCTTTCAAAACTGTTGCAGCAAATGAAGGGATAGAGAAAATGTTCCAACGTTTGATCCGAACACTTGGAATTAGGCTTTGGCTTTATGCCATTCTCCCTAATGTTTACATTAGTCAATGTTGACCTAGACAGAAAAATTGTGAATTGTGTAAATTGACTCACTTGAGAACTGATCTCGACATGGTTAGCTCGAAGGTTCCAAACAGGATGATTTCCACGATGGTGACCAAACTTCGTCTTGAATGTTTTCCCACCAAATGCCTGTCTAAGCAGCTGATGACCCATGCAAATGCCAAATACTGGAACCTTTCCCAGTAATTCCTTCACTGTTTCCACAGCATAAGGAACTGCAGATGGATCACCAGGACCATTGCTGAAAAGAACTCCATCTGGCTTCATCTTTAGAGCTTCTGATGCTGGCCATTTTGAAGGGACCACGGTAATTTTACACCCATAAGATGCTAAGCGTCTCAAGATGTTGTGCTTGATCCCAAAATCATAAGCTACAACCTGAACAATCAAGAAGATGATGAGAAAAGCAGAAACTGATCAAAACCAACTCTGTGCAACAGGATTTTAAAGTCTAATACTAACATTGTAGAATTCACGCCTCTCATTTGAGTTGAATTCCCATTCTGAATTTGTTGCATCAACCCATTCATAAGGGCCAGTGCATGAGACGTCACTGATCAAGTCAACACCTGTAAAACTTGCACCAATAAATATAAACAGATATAATTTTCTAGCATACAGAGAAATATAGTTAATTGCACCAGATATTTTATTTATACCACCAATGTCCTAGGAATGAGACATCTTCAGAAGTTCTTCGTTTGTCTTGTGTTCCTCTGTGCTAAGTACACCGATAAGGCTTCCATCTTCCCTTAATCTGTGGGTGATTGCACGTGTGTCTACATCATCTGTTTTTGAATGAAAAAGCATCAATTGCATAGATTAGAAGTCAAGTACAAACAAATTATTGAGGGTACCGTAAGGGTTCTCAATGACAAGTGTATATAAAATCAGTCTTGGATGAATCAACTTACATATTCCCATTATGTTCCTTTCTGCCAAATAATCTTCAAGTGCCTTGGTGCATCTCCAATTTGAAGTACTGAAATGAAATTACAAGTTAAAGTGATGGATGAAATGTAAAGAGGGACGCTACACATGAATGAAAATAATAAACAAAAATCACCTAATACTTAACTCCTGATGACCAGACCAGCAAGGAAGCACTGGCTTGATTCTTCATCATCTAAAATCAAATGAAGTACATTAGTTTCTAATGTGGAAATATGAAATGCCAGTACATATGTAGATGATATCAAACCCACCAAAATTTACACCAGTGTTGCCAATATGTGGGTTTGTCATTAAGACAAATTGTCCTGCATAACTACGATCCGTAAGAATTTCTTGATACTTACAGTGTCCCCGAATAAAATTTGTAAATCAGATTCCAATAACGAACCACCCCAATTTGTTGAACACAGAAACTAATAGCTACAACTTCAAAGCAAACTAGAAAAGTGGGTCACTTTGGAGCTCAAAGGCAACATGCTGTTCGTGGCAATTCAAGACAACCATACAGGCTGAGGCATAACAATTATCACATGCTCGCAAAATCCACTTTTAAAAACAAAGAAAAAAAAGGCATTGTTGTCTTACCCTGTCAAAGAAGTGTTGAATACAACCTCACCAACTTGGGTACCTCTAGCACCAAATGACTTTGCTCTCCAGACTGTACCATCTTCAAGTACAAGTCTAGCATCTGAAGTTTTCCAAGGCCTTTCTGCCACATCTAAAGCTCAATTTCAGACTCATCATTCTATGTATATCCTCAATTATACACATATATGTCATACACAACCTCATCCATTAAGGTTTGAACTTAGACAACATATGGAGGGAAGGGGAAATAAGTCCCAAGTACATTGAAAAATAGCTAATACAAATATATTTCTGGGGCAAGCGGTAGTTACCGGCAGCGGCGGTGGAGGAAGCGTCAGAAGTGAAGAAAGGGGCGGAGCACCGAACAGAGAAAACCCTCAACTTTGCTTTACCTCTGACTTCTGAAACAGAAAAAGTTCCTGTCTTTGCAGCTAATTGGAACTTCCATCCATTTCTCACTGCGACCTCCATGCTTTTCTTCTTCTTCTTTTTCTTCGCCCAACTGTACAATATCTCTGTCTGCCTCTCTCTGTCCAGAGGTAACGGTGGTTTATGGTTCACTCAGCGAAGTGGGTGCAAAGCCTTGTGAACAAACACCCACCTACGTTCCCTTGCTACGGTTGGCTTCATTCCAACTCACAAAGAAATCCAAGCCGGCCCATTTTTATTAAGGAATGATAATTCTGGCTAGGCACAAAAAACTTGTCAACCCAAGTCCTTCGTTCAAAACGAAGTTATTTTAGTTCAACTTAAGATTGGAACGATGAATTATTTGAAAATTGTTGAGGATATTTTGTTTTATTTGCGGTAGGATTGAGACTTTCTATTGTTTATAACTGGCGAGAAGGCAATCAATGTGCTGATTATCTAGCGAAATTAGGATCTGCATCTTCCCAACATTGGCATCTGTGGGAGGTGCCGATCCCAGGTATTCGACAACTTCTACGAAATGATGCTTTGTCCGTGACGTTTTTGAGGCCTTAGGCCTTCTTGTGAGTTTTTCCCTCTTAACCAAAAAAAAAAAAAACATTCAGTTTCAAGCTGAACTCGAATTGTTTGTACAGAGAACTGGACTGAAATTAGACCAATCGTGAATTCAATCCGATCCGAACTATTATCATCCTTAATTTCCCTTTTTACCTCTTAATCTGTACATTTTTTTAATTAGTCTCCAAATACAAAAACTAAATTGCCAGTCAGGATTTTTTTTGTCTTACATATTTTTCTATAATCAAGTTCTTTTCCACTTTACAAGATTAAACTTTTTAATGGTTTTCTTTTGTATTGAATACGACCTTTTTAGTGCTCTTCGATTGCGAATCGTTTGAATTGAAACAAGCAAATTAACCAATGGATAACAAGTTAAAATGTCCAGAACAACAGGGACTGAAACAGAGTACAGATTTAGCTGAAAAGAACTCATCATAGTAGGAACTCTGCTTCAGGCAGACCTGACCTATGCCAATCGATCGATCACAAGAGGTTATTCAATGAACTGAGAGATTCTGCTACTATAAAACTTGAATGATTAAAGGTAAAATGTTTATGCTGATATTTATCTAGTATTCACCAACAGCCTGTAACTGATGCAACTAAGTTACGTATGCCCTCACCAAAATCAAACCAGGAAACATAGTCCAGGTCACAGTCTAATCCTTCAACAGACCACAGAAGGTCAGAATGCTCAAGGAAATGATCATTTGATCAACTAGGCAGTGACATTGCATCCTCTTTTTGTTGAACATAGAAGGGGATCGGTTTGGTTGGGGCAGGCAGCCGGCCGATGCTGTCAACTTTATCCCTAAGCTTTGGAGGAGGCCTGGCCGGTTTAGGCAACAACCTTCCCTTCTTTTCAAACCATTCGGGTTTGATCAATGCCCGTAAACCCAGTTCATTGTAATGCACTCGTCTGACAGTCCCACCTGCGGCTTCAACTGCCTCCTTTGCCCTAACAGTCACTCTTGAAACCTACATTTTTGTTTCATCTATAAGATAATGGTTTTTTGTTGAATGCTAAAAGCAGTGGTATGCTTATAAATTAGTTTTTGATTTTGGTATTTAAAAGTAATGTTTTTTTCAACAACTACATCAAAGCAATACTGATGCAAGCACCTTATTCAACCAGAATTCAAAGATTAATGGTATGAAAATGTTGAATGGAAAGCTATAGTTTATAATTTTACATAAAATGCGTGCAAAATTCAGCTCTAGGAGTTTAATCCCATTCTTGTTAGACAGCAACAGTATTTTCTCTAAAATCAGCTGACTAAGCACAAATTTTGACAGCAAACGCTAAACGTTCCCTCAGACTTACTGCAGGTAAACAAATTCAAACATTTTAGGTTATGTTCAGTGGTCAGGAAACATGAACCCTTTAAATGATGTTTACCTCCAGATGAATAGGCCATTTAATCTTCTCAGCACCACGCCCCATCAGTCTTACTCCATCTTTTATCTGCTTCCCTATGGCACCAGTATCCTGTAACAGTAGCAAGATGTTACCAAAGCTTAGCAGGTAGAGGGTTGATCTTAGGAAACTGAGAAGATTGACATAATACCCTGAGAGTTTTCATTGTTATTAATTCATGAGAGTCTATCTTGCCTTGATTTATGAGTTTTGCAATCTTTCCCAATCCTACAGGCTGCCAAAGATAAGAAAGTAATTTTAAAGAAATTAGCAAGAATGGGACAAAATATAAGTATCAAAATAAGTATCACTTTTTATGTATGGTAATTTGAGCAGATATTATCATGTACTTCAGCATCACTAATATCCCTTTCAAAAAACAAAATAAATTAAACGCCTCTCTCAAGGGCTTACGTTCAAGAACGTCAAGCTAAGAATTTCTCTTCTATTTGAAGGCATGCATCCAAAATGCAATGATTTCTATATATAAGCAACAAAACAGAAGCCACAGAAACAAGCAAATCTGAGGCTACGCTGCAAACATAGGAATTCCAACTATGATGAAAGAATGCAATAGGTACAAGAAACTGAACAAATTCCATCGACAAATATCTTGACCACATAGCTATTAGAACTTATTCATCCAATCAAGGCCACACCGATGCATACAAGGGCCAGAAGTCACAGTAGAGTTAAAATGAGGAAGAAGAAAATCGAATTCGAAGATTTACTAAAAACTAATCCTAATTGATGAGGTTGGAACTTAACCCTTTAACCCCTAAAATATGATAAAATCTATAGAACTACGAATCTAAACCATGATATACCAAAATACTCTTCTGTACATCAGAATTCAACAAGTTCTGACTTCCATTACGGTCATGACAAATCTCTTCTCGCTATGATCCTCAAAAATATTACTCTTGTGCATAGTCCCCCTTAGTAAGAACCCCTAAAGCCAAAATTTCCCGGAACGCAATCATTACTACTATATTTTTTTCAGCATACCACATTTAGAGACTCACTTCAACTACTGCAGATTGCATAATAGTAGAGCCTCCTTTGCAACCAAGATTTGCCAATGATTAATCAAATAATGCAAGAAAGACAAACACTTCTCCATTCTCAATGTTAGAACAATAAAAGCAAATAGGCATAAAAGAGAACAAAAACAACACCTGAAAGGTAAGGCTAAAAGGGTTCTTAAACCCTCGTTTAGGCATTCTTCGTCGCATCGGAGTTTGACCACCTTCAAACCCATACTTCATAGTCCCTCGAGCCTTTTGGCCTTTGTGACCTCTCCCCGCAGTTTTTCCCTTACCAGAACCAATCCCACGACCCTTTCTCGTCTTCAGCTTCCTGGGCACTTTGTCTCTCAAATCATTCAAGCTCAACAAGCTATAAGCTCTCAAACCCACATACCCAGATTCCACATTTACACTAAAACCATTGGGGTTTCGAGATTGGAGGGACTGAAATGTTGGAATTGGAGTGAAAGCTCGTATCTTTTCAATCTGGGGATTGAGGAATGAAGCTGAGGATGATAGAGACGTCAGTAATCTCCTTCTACTGATCATCTTTTTCCTTCTCTGAAATGAGAATTTGGAGTTCTCAGCTTGTGTTTGTCTTATGGGCTTTAGGGGTTCCGTTAGGGGTTATGTGATTTAGGGCATAAAGCTTTTCTCATTTTAACTTGTGTTCTTGCAATGTTTAAAGTTAAAAGCTATGCATACCAAATAATAATAACTTTATTGCAAGCTAAAATTTCAATTTCCTAAAATTACACTATTTAAATACAAAATTAACATTATTACAGTTTTCAAATATGTCTTGGTGTTGTCTCCAAATGGATAGTATAATTTTTTGCTCAATTAGATATTTTCTTTTAAATTAGATTAAATTATAATTGTTAAATTATAGTTGAGTGTGACATATACTAAAAAAAATTATTACTTGTTTGAGCTTTTTTTTTCAATTACATTCTTAATTCTCAACATATATTTAACGTTAGTTTTTACTACATATATCAAATTTCATATATTGAATTTGTGAACTCAAGTATTAATTTAGGTTATAATTGCAAGACAATTTAACATATATCCGAACTCAAATTGATGGAATTTTAATTTGGACTTAGATTTGAGATAACCAACTTTACTTGTTTTTTTTTTATAGAACGATTGCGCTCAGCGCATATTATTGATATCTATAGTAAAGCATCATACAGAAAAAAGGAGGACATATCCCCCATTCTAAACTAGGCATAGAATTAGATGCCCTAGCTATCGTATGAGCAACTTGATTCGTTGGTTTTCGTACAAACGCATATGAGGTTAAAGGAAGCTCGTTAAGCATAACTTTACAATCCTGAATGATCATTGAAAAATATGAAGAAAATGCAAGCGTAGAATGCAAAAATTGAGTAAAAATTTGACACTCCGTTTCTACGCAAATGGGAAAGAAGGATAAGGTTTTGAGCCAACTCAATGCTTCCCGAAAACAAAGAGCTTCACCGACTTGTGGATCTCGCCAACCTGGAAGCATCATAACTTTCTCAGCACAATTGTTCCCCTGGGAGTCCCAGATGATCATGCCAATGCTCTGAAGCACGGACATGGCAAAATGTTGTCGTGTTCGTGTGTCTGACACAGACACGTGTCCGTACGTGTCCGAATAATTAAATATTTTTTCTCGGCTTGGATATGGCACAAATACGGCTCAAGACAGCTCAGTACGGCTTGGATATACGAATAGTCGACGTCTTCCTTATTAAGAAAGATCTCCTCAAATCCCTTCTTTTTCTATCCCGCCGATTTCTGTTGAAGCTGTCCACACTCCCTCAAGCGCCTGTCGCTCGTTGGTGTTTTTCAGTTAACGTCGAACTCCTCAAATCCCTTCTTCTTTTGTCCCGCCGATTTCTGTCGAAGCTGTCCACACTCCCTCAAGCGCCTGTCGCTCGTCGGTGTTTTCCACATAACGTTGAGCTCAAGTCGCCACCGTCTGGAAGCATCGCCACTCGGTATTTGAATCATCTATGTAGCTCTCTTCCAAAACCAATCGGCCGTGTATTTTAATAACCGAGTGTTGCTTTCTCATACTGTTTTTACTTTTCTTATTATTTTAATAACCAAGTGTTGATTTCTTTTCCAAAATCAATCAACCACCGTCCACCTGTATATGTACTGTTTTCTTAATGACCATGTGTAGCTTTCTCCTCCAAGATAATCGTAGATGTACTGTTTTCTTATTATTTTAATGGCCAAGTGTGCTGTCTCTTCCAAGATAAATCAACCATCTGTGTACTGTTTTGTTATTATTTAAATGACCATGTATAGCTTTTAAGGAAGCCGTGCTTGAGTGCTTCAGATCAATCGAAATCTGTGTTATTATTTAAATGACCATGTATAGCTTCCCAAGATCAATCGAAATCTGTGTCCGTGCTTTAGAGCTTCTCGTTGGCGTCATTGGATATTGGATAATTAAGATGTAGTTTCAGATTTGTACCATGAATTCTTGCCTTTTCCATGCTCTGGCTTTTGCTGCTTAAATTTGTACCGAATGCAGTTTGAAAGTCATATTTTGCCCTTAGGTAATAATTAAATAAATGTTATCCGTCTTTTGAAACCATTACGTAGCTTGCTTTTATTGTAATGCTACTCCATGTTTAAT
>JAOSBP010000204.1:27403934-27415075 GCA_027563825.1 Erythroxylum mucronatum
AACCAATGTGCCCAGGCAAAACCAAAAGGACCCACAGTATGAGCACGCAGATTCAAAGCTAGCCAATCAACCAAATTATCGGCAGTAAAGAAATTAACAGGAACATCCCACTGCTGCCACCATGCAACTGCACGACTACAATCACGCAATAAATGCAAAGGAGACTCAATAAATAGAGAGTACACACCACACAAATTAGAAGTAATTAAACCTCGTGCGAATCTCAAAGAATTCGTCGGAAGACATGAGTGCTCAAGTAATCACAAAAAATGTTTCAATTTTGGTGGACCAGCCACCTTCCACACAAAAAAAAACGAAACAATTCATATTCCTTAGTTTAATCATTCAAGTTGATGATGCAAGTGCTTACCTTTTAATTAATGTCCTACCAAGTTCAAAATAAGTGTGGTTAAGAGGATCACCATGACCCTATTCGATGGGCACCGAATCTTCTAAATGGTAAAATTCCTACCTAAGATGGGTCAAAAGGGACAATCTCTGCACAAGGCCTTATCTTTTATACCTCAACTTGGAGATAATAATAATAATACACTATTTGTATTACGACAGCTAAATTTGGCCTTACGTTACTTGGAAACGCCAGAGTTTATCCTAAAGTTTCGATCTTTAAAGCTTTTGGTATGTGGCTCTGAGTGTCCCCTTTCAAATTCTACACGTTAGATGACACAATCCCTCAAACTCTGCCAACTTTAATAGCGGCAGCTCGAGTCGACCCAATTCCATTCAATCCAAAGACAACGTGTGTGTGATCTGATTTGATTAAGTCAGATGTTTACTTTTTCTTTTCAAGTTGAATTCCAACTTACCCTAACTCAAAATTTGAAATTTTAAAAAAAATAATATCATTTTTAATTTTTAATTTAAAAAAATCGAATCGAGTTAAGCTTCAAACTACTTAAGGGTATGTTTGAGAGTTTAGGATGAAATGGAATAGAATGACAATTAATGAAACGGAATGGAATAGAGTGGAATGGAATGAAATGAAATGAGTCACTCCATTGTTTGGAAGTTTAAATAAAATAAGAGAGAGTTTGAAAGACAAGTTATGTCATTCCATCCCTGACCCTCCAATTTGAGAGGTCACAAAATATTAGATTTTGGATGACAAATGATGGCTTCCAAAGCCATCAATTGTCATTCTATTTTGTTTCAAAATAGACTCTCAAACAATAACCTGAGTCATTTGGACCATTTCCTTCCATCCCTTCGTCCACGTTCAAACATACCTTAAGCCTAATCAAACTTAGGTTCAAGCTCAAGTCGATTGTCATAATTCTGAAATTGAAATTTTCAAGTTGCGCCCGTTGCTAAGCTCAACTATCACAAAGTGTTTAAACTTTGAGTCTTTAAATAAAAGTAAAAGAAATATAATTCTTGTTATCTAATTCTTTTGAAATTTTGGAATTCTCTAAAATATTTTTAATTTAACTTTTTTAAATTTTTCTTAAATTTTGATTAAAAAGTAACAACTAAATATACGTAATATAAACATTTTTCAGTAATTAAATATTATTGAAATAGTAATTCAATTAAAATTTTAAATTTTATTTAAATTACTTAAATTTGATTTAAATTAAAATTTTGAAATAATTATAATAAAATTTTAATTTGATTTGACTTCAATTCCATGTTGAATTGAATTTCGTACAAGTAGTATATATAATTTAAGTGTGTTGTTCATCTTGTTTTTTTAAACCAAATTTTAAGAAAAGTATTTTAAAATTAAAATTACACAATTTTTAAAGATAATTTAAAAATAAAAAATTTTAAATCAAACGAATATTCGGTATTTCTTACCCTCGAAACAAATTAAGCATCTTTGTGTGGACTATGAAAGGTGTGAACTTGGGCTTGTTGGATCATCGATAGTCTTAGGCCTTTAACAAGTTCCCCAAACCTTGGAACTGATGATGAATGTCGATGAAACACACCGAGAGATCCACATGGAAGAGTTTTTCTGAGACTTAAGCTCACTCAGCTCACTCACCTACATCAAAGACTTCAGCTTCCTCTTTTTCCACATATTAAAACGCTTGTGTCTTGCTAACTCAAAAATGGCGGACTATGAGACTCGTCACCACCACCAAGCAATCCCAAAAGAAACAGCTCTTCAAGCTCTAAACACGATAATCCAGCTCCATTTTGAGAAGACCCTTGAAAAGAAAAAAGCGATAGATCTTCAAAAGAAGGAGCTTCACAAGCAGTTCTTGCTGTTCTTCATCTTTTTATCCATCATGTTCATGGCTCAAGCTCAGCCCAGTCATCTTGAGTGTCGCCATTGTTGGGCTCCCATAACTTTCCTGTCTTTAGCTCACCTGATCTTCTACGTGTCCGTGGCTCAAACACTCAGGTGCATCAATGGGTTCAAGTACCAGAGAAGATGCCACAAGCTGACCCTTGGATCGGCCACTGAGAAGCTAAGAGAGTTGAAGATGAGAATCGGCAGCGCCAGTATTGAGTATGAAGATGTTGTGGTTGGGGATGAGAGCGAGCTAGAGATTCATTATCAAGAACCACCTGAGAGTTACTTTAGTAAGTTCAAGAGGAACTGGGCTTTGCATTTTGGGTTCTTGATCTTGATCTATGGTTTCATGGTATCTACAACTGTTGTGCTTCTCTGTTTCTAGCTTTTTCCTCTTAATGGCTGTCAGGTTTTAGATTAATTCTTGTATTGAATTCATTTTTCAGATTCAGAATCTTCTCAATGTGTTCTTATGATCTTTATTTTACCTTTTGGAACGAAAGATGATGAAAAGGTACTTTTTCAGGAGTAGACAAGACTGGATATATTAAAAAGAACAAGAAAGAAGTGAGCACGAGTTTAGTGTTCTTGTTTTTGTAACATCATATGTTTTGCGTTTCAAATTTGAACCGGAAGGGAAGGGTACTGAAACGCATTGATGAGTTGGGCAGATCAGGACAAAAGTACTGTCGTGTGTCTGATCCTCACGTAACCTGCCATGTTGTAAACCTGTTGTTTGATTCTCTTTTCGGGTCGATCCGAAATTAATGAGTCAAAAGAAACAAAACCGGATTGAAACTTGGAAGATTTAGATTCAATTGTTTGAAATTAAAAACTTTTTAAGACTCGACCAAATTATGATAATTAAAATAAATATGTTATAATTAAATTCGGAATTAGCTCGACTTAAATCGATAATCACTTTTAAAACTTAAGATTAGTAATGAGTTTTGAGACTCAGTCTAAAATCCAAATCTATTTTTGTTAAATTCAAGTTTGAAATTTATTAAATTTGACTTAATAAATAAAGTTTATATGGCTTTGGTCTAAATTTGAGCTGATTTGCCATTATTGATCAGATCCGCAAATAAATATTCAAACTTAATCAAATCAAATTAACTTGGTCCATTGATTTTGAACCGGGTTGAAGTGACTCGGATCATTTTTGTCATCTCTAACTCAATCCTGTTGATAGATATGAGTGGAAGAAGAAAATTGGTTAAAATAGGACTAAAGAGGCCAAATGGTCAGATTAAAAATGGGATCTTAAGAGCTTCTAAAGAAACTATTACACCATAGAAGGTCAAGTTACACCGCTGTTATGGATGAAACCAGCACTAACATATCAAACTCAGGAGAGAGCAGAACATAATGATTTGTATGCATTGACACAGACTTTAAATTTCTCTTCAGCCATTGCCTGCATATGTAAATAGACATCATCCACAATTGCTTTAAGACCAAATTATAAAACAATCAAAAGTTTGAGCTTTATATATGTGAAAAAACTGCTGTTTTATGTGGTTTGAGCTCAAATTGCAAACTACTATGACAAAGATACAACAAAACTTGGAGAAGAAACTAGGCATAAGCAGTGAGTGATTTTGCCAAAAGGTAGAAACTGATCAACTGACCTGTGAAGGACCCTGATGTTTATCGGGATGCCACTTCAGCGCCGACAACCGGAAACTGTTAAACCGGGAAATGATTTAGGAAAATGAATTGAACAGTGATGGTGTAAGCTTCAGTTTTCCTTGAGGAAAGCATAAATCACTTACGCCTTCTTAACACCATCGAGTGTCAAAGGACCATTTGGAGGCAGACCAAGGATTGTTCTGTCAGAAGTTGAACCTACAGAACATGACTCATTGTCTGAATCAGTTTCACGGGAGGTATCCCATCCTTTAGAACTATGATTTCTCCAACTTGTCTGCTTGTTCCACTCAAACCCAGATGTTGATCCATTGAAGCCATCACGATTAGATGACCATGTATACCATCTGTCTTGAAATTTCGCTTGAAATATTGTCTCAGGCTCAGCAAAGTCATCGGATCTAAACTTAGCTAAACAAATAAATTGGTGAGCTTCAGTTTGAAGTAAACAAATCATTTATGTATCATAGTTATGAACCATTGAACCAAGATTAGTAATCCTATCATGAAACCATTAGTTGCTAAATTTTTTTTCCTTGTACCTTCTAGTCAAACCGATGGTTGTTCAGGAAAAAGCAAGACGAAATGGGTAAAGAAGAAACAAGACTCACATTTCTTTTTCTTAGGGTGAGTTTTCCTAGAATCTTGGGCAGAACACTTAGCTTGCCTCTTTGAATTACTATTAAATGGGTATTCTGTGTCAAATGCCCATCCTTGTTCCTCATCCTGGGCAGACAGGCAAAGTAATGCACATATGACTAACAAAACAATTGATCAGAAACCTCGAAACATAAAAGGTTCAAGTTGAACGACGATGCATATGGCTCAGAGACTATCACACACACACACACACACACACTCACACACACACATATATATGATTGTAGGCAGCAATAGTTCATGAAACTCTTAAGAGTGCTTCATAGGAAGCAAACGGGGCAAGATCATGTTGTTCAATCTTCATCATGTTTATCTTCCATTGCTGATCACTGTCACTCAGAATGCTCCAATTTCGATTAAAATCAACATAAGCATATGAATTTGGATACTGGAACATATTTCAATTGCAAGTTTTTCCTGTGATTTCACAAAGGATGTTCAGCAACAAACTAGGTCAATCCACTAAATAAGGTACTGTGAACCAGACTGAAAAGCCTCTCTAATTTTTTCACATCCAAAAAGTGGTCATAAAGCTCTACTCTTTAGCATTCATGTTTACATTACTGGTGTAGCAAATTTAAGCAGAAAGAAATTACCTGGAAATAGTTAAAAGAAGAAACAGGAATATCAACAGCATCGTCTAGATTCTATTTCCAACCAGGACGTGCAGACAATCACTTGCTCCAAACTATAGCACATTATAATATTACTGATATGCAGTTCTTTTTCCCCGCACATTGGAACAAATTTCAGTTAACCTCAAGAAAACTAGTTGACATAGACAAAGATACTGATCATATATGGACACTGTGACGAGAGAACTGCTAATTCTTTTAAAGAATGCCAACACTTGATAAACGCGTGTAAACACTCATGTACTGCCAAAATGAAGGTCAATAAAATCAAAACCTAAAGAACCAACCCGCTTATATTTGATTGTATTATTTTTTATAAAATAAAACAGCATGTTTTAGAATGAAATAAGAAATAATCACACCAATGGCAAAAACCAATTGGCTTTTCTCCAATCCAATAGATCTTTTGGCAGGCATTTTGGTGAAAGTTACGACGAGTTACCTGAAATGAAGTTCTAGACGATCCACCATTGAATATAAGGTTCCTCAGAGCTCTCTTTGCATCAGCACGCTTTTGTCGAACAGCATATCGCATGTAATTCTGGATGGATGAATGCAGTGTTAAAGTTCTTGTTAACTATTTTCATAATAAGTATCAAAGAAACTTATCTTGGTAAAAATACGGTAAATCAAAAACGAGGGTAAATAGAAATAAGTACACCAAATTTTGCAGATTTTGCACCCTGAACAAAAATGAAATAATCTAGGAACTTTTAGATTGAAGGCATCGCAAAAGCATTTACCGATTATGGAGTACATAAGGCTGATAAATTCCTTATATCATAGTACAACCTCCTAATAAGATACAACATCCAATATAATTTCTATGCCAATAACTAATAAAGTTTACCTTAGATGGCTGCTGAGGTCCTTTCACATTCTGCAACAGAAAGAGAAACAAAGAACATCAAGACTCATGAAACTGAATTGAACTTGATTCATTTATAGGCCATCTAACAATAATTACTATCAATTTATTTCCAATTTACTCAGAAAAGAAAGATGCAAGGAAAGTAGTAACCTACACTAAAACATGTGAAATCATCCTCTTCCATGAGACAAATACAAACTCAAATAACAAAAGGACAGAAATCCACCTATCAGATATTGGTCCTTCTTCTTCCTGAACATCAAAATAATGAGAATGATATTTTATGATCAAAGAAAGCCAAGTGACAGCCACCACAAACATACACACGTACCGTGACTAACAGATTACTGAATGAAGTTCAATTCTTTCTATGATCAAAAGAAAGTATTAAAAAAAACACCAGTATTAGGCTAAGTTTGAGATGCTGCAATTTTGTGAAGTGAAACCAGAGAGTCAGAATCAGATTATACCCACAAATGCTCTCTTTGATATGTTACTAAAAGCCAACTATCACAAAAGGCATTGGCATAACCATCCAAAATAGAGAACCGGGGAAAAGAATTCTATCTGACATTGCCTCTACCAAAAGTGACGTGCTATATCTCAAATCATATAGCTACTGAAAGCAGTTGTAAAGAACATATCAATGGATAACTGCAGAAACAAACCAAATGTAAAGTTTCAATCTTTAAGAAAGCATCAAAAAACGAACTTCACATTATGCTAAGGAAAGAAGTTTCTCCGTTTCTTGCTACATTTTCGTTTAGCATGGAAGTCATGGAACAATACAACAACTGAAACCATGTAAACGCTAATATTCCAAAGCACATCAGAACAATCCCACATCCTTCTGCAGTTGGAGTTTTTATCCATAACAGATAAGAACACAAGCATTAAGAAAGAAGCATTGAACATAAAGGATAAAGAGAAAAACAAAGTAAAATCTTACAGTACTCCATTTACTTACCATTTCTCGAATGTAAAAGGCGTAGAATGAATCGAAGCAAATTGGGTCTCTGTTGCTGTTGACTGAGATGAAGTTGGTGGAAACAGTTTTGTCTTGAGCATCAACGCATTTCGCCATCTGGGTATTTGCATAATAATCGAAGAACCAAAAACAACTCCACACTTGACACTAAATCTTCAAAATATATGGGCTGATCTGATGTTACAACAATTTGCACGGACGGTTGCGTACGATAGAGTTGTAACAACATAAGGTGACAGGGATTTCAACTAGGGATCTCCTCGATCGTTAATCTTTAGTTTCGTGATCATTAAGGATAGCTTTGGGCTGAACTAAGGATCTCTCAAAAGCTCGTGGACTATGCATAGAGTTGTTGAATATGTCCATTTCCGGAAAGAAACTAACTGTTTTGACTTTGAGGCCCATTTCGTTGGAGCATGTTAGATGAATTACTAGGCCTTCTCGTAATTCCTAATATAGAAAAGGAAAAATCAGATCTTCTGTCCAGTTTTATGTTGTCTTATTTTATCTTATGGAATCTCGGTCATTTATTTTGTGAGACCCACACGAATTTTATGCGGGCCTCATATAAATAAATGACTGAGATTTATTGAACATAATAAGACACTATAATATTAGACAAAAGATCTAAACTCAAAAAAGGGTGACAATTTAGCTCCAACTTAACGGTGAGATCTGTCCCCGATCTAATCCGACTTGGCTCCAAGAAGTGGGATTCTGTCCTCAGGAATCCCCCAATGGTCATCCAGGAACTGCTTCATCCTGACGCCCAAGGGGTCGTATACCCCCAGCACCTGTGTTAATTAGTTGTTGTACTTTCCTGTTTATCCACAAAAAAAAAAAAAAAGAAGTGGGATTCTGAACTCGATCTAAAACTCAGGCAAGTTAGCATTGCATGGTTTGAACTCGAACGAGTCACCAAAAACAATGTCGTATTTCGTGGGGCGTGCAATTTAAATCAAGTTTGGGTTTGAGCCTTAGATAATTAAATCAAGGAAATTTTATATTTATGCATAACAACACCTTCAATGCTCATGATTGTGGGCATTAGACAACCTGATCTATTAAGTATATACATACTAAGGACAAATGAGATGTACGATTATGCATACATTTTCATCCCATCGTCCCTTTGATCTAACGGTTCCCATTCTTTAGCTTCCATCTCAACGTTATACCTGTGACTTCTTATTTTTATTTCTATAACCTCTATTTTGGACTTCACTTATTTAAAATATAATTAATGAATTAATTAAAACATAATAAATTAATTGATTAACTAAAAATAATTAATTGATTAATTAATTAAAATATATTTAACACATATAAAAAATATAATTAATTAATTAACTAAACGATAAGTAATTAATTAATCAATTAAAATATAATTAATTAATTAATTAAATTCTAATTAATTCCTTTACGCTTGTGACACATATTTTTTCTTTTTTCTTTTTAACGTAAATATCATTAAAATAGAGTTAATTATAATATAATTAAATGATTAATAAAAACATAATTAATTGATTAATTATTTAAATGTTTTAATTAAATATACTTAAAAATATTATTAAATAAATAATTAAAATGTTATTAATTAATTAATTCATTAATATTTTGGACTTCATTTATTTACCATCTACTAAGGACAACCATATGTTTTATCCAACGACTCTAATTCTTTACGCTATTACTGTGATCACGGCTGTGACTTGTTAGTTACAGCCCGTAACTTTAATGCACGGTTGTAACTTGACAAATCACAGCCGTAATTATTATTATTATTATTACTAATACCCACATGAGAAGTGTCACAGGTAGTCACACCTATGACACATATTTTTATTTAAATTTTTATTAAATTGAATTAAAATATAATTAATGAATTAATGAATTGTTTAATTAAAAATAATTAATTGATTAATTAATTAAAAATATATTTAACACAAATAAAAATATAATTAATTAAAATATAGTTAATTAATTAACTAATCGATAAGTAATTGATTAATCATTTAAAATATAATTAATTAATTAATTAAAATCTAATTAATTCCTTGTGACCACATATATTTTATTTTAAATTTTTAAATTAAATGTCATTAAAATATTTACAACTATTAAGTATTATTAAGGTCAGGCACGTCACTTAAATAATACGACTACCATTATTTACTTTTTTTCTGACATTCTCGTCCTACTTCTCTGCTTCTCTTCTCTGTTAATAAATAAAGTTATTTATTGATATACGCTTCTTTATCGTCTCTCGATCTCTCTAGAATGCCCTCGTTAACTATTACATCTTCCTCTTAAAAGCTTTTTGTTTCTTTTCTCTACCAAAACTCTTCTTACCCTCAGATCGGAACCCTTTTTGAAATAATAGATCACCATTTGGGTTTGGATTGCATGATAATCATTTCTCGTAATGAAACCTCTCTGATTTTGTCACCATTGACCTCTGTTTCTTACTAACTTCCATATTTAATCGCATATATTTTCGTAATGTCTGTGATTTTGTCACCGGGACCTTTGTATCTTCCTAACTTCAAGGTTTAATCGTATGTATTTTGGTTCTTTGTGTTTTATTTGTTGTCGGTAGTATTAATTTTTAGCTTTTGTGGTTGGTGATTTTGGGTGATTAATGTGGCAATGTAGTTTACTTTTGAATGGTGTTAAGATTTCTAACTTCTATAATTTCTTTTGTTCAGTGTGTAGGTAGATATACAAGTAGCAATAATTAGTGCTCAAGACAGATGTTATGCTCACTTGGAAATGAAAATTGTTAGTAATGGCTAGGCTTTTAGCTGAAGGAAGCTTATCACACACTCTTGCCGGTAAAGAAAAAATGGTAAGAATCATTTGTTGTTTGGTAAGTGAATACAGTTTTGGATGTTTCAATATCGTACTTGTATGAGACATTATTTGGCAGGAGATGTTAGTAGGAAAACATTGATTTTTCAATGCATCTACAGAGAGTTAAGTGAGGTAGATAGTGCTAATTTGCTTGATGAAGAAGGTAATTGTTTCCCGTTCATATGTTCAATTGAAATGTATAAGGCGTTAGTTACGTCATGTCCGTGCAGTTGGAATTTTTAGATCAAACGTTAAAGAGGATTATGCTCCAAAAGTTGCAACAGTTTTACATCTTATTTACAACATTCATTGATGCACTTTATTTAATCAGTCTCAAGTTCTTCTACTACTTATGATTCTTAGCAGATATGCATGTTTTTGGTGTGACGCCTATAACTGACCCATGACCCATTACATTTGGTAAGATTTGACATTGCTATGAATTTTTGTGATGCCTTATTTGTTTATGCATCTTTATATACGTATGAGGTATGGAAATTTATTTTTGCATTTGTGGGCATACAATTGTGTTGGTGGCAATTGCATATTTATGTTAGAATATTTGTTGATATTTGTATCTACTAATATATTACAATGTTTGACACTTGAAAATCTTGATGAAAAATATACATCCACTTGCGTATTACGCCTAAAGTAAGCTGATGAAGGCCAGTCAATATGTAGCTTATGCAGGTTTTGAGGGTTTTTTTGTTTCAGTTTGTCTTTACCATTTGTTTGACCAATTTAACTCTGCTATATTTGATCTCATTTGTTTTTGTCTTTTTTTAATGCTTAATCTTGTGCGCTCAAGATAATCAAAACTATTATGATTATTCAAGTTACAAATCAATGTGACCAATTTCTCTTCTTTTTTTCAATTTTTTATTCCACACTTCGTTGTATTATACACTTAATGTTTGTCTATGCATATTTCAATTTTACCATCAATTAATGTGCAAGAGCATCATGCAAATGGTAAATCATGAGTGTGGCATGCTACTGATTTTGCTGATGGGGAATTGAAGAATAAGCTTTTCTACATCAGATTTGTTGGGCCCCGATTCGTAATAAGTATGTGTAAATTATTTTGTGGATTTTAGTTTGATAATTTTGACTTTTGGAAAGAGGATGGTTGACTTGGGAGTTGACTTTTTGTTTGAGTCAAAATTTGAGAAAATGATCTTCTGGAGACTTGTAGTTTATGTCAAGAGCTTTTCG
>JAOSBP010000204.1:27421165-27431670 GCA_027563825.1 Erythroxylum mucronatum
TTACTCTCATAATCCATACAAATTTATTCAAATATCAAAGTCCTCAAATCTTTTCTCATCAATTTTTCCTTAAGGCATAAAACTTCTATAACACAATTCATATACAAAAACACTCCTTGAATTTTTCACTAAAAGATCGGGGTCCAACACACACATTTTCATTCAGCTAGTGTCCAAATTGGTAGGGAATAGAAGAATGGAACTTACCGGGTGCATACCAATCCATAGGCAAAAATCTTGGTTAATAGCATCCTATATGGCAGGCCACCAGTTGTATTCTTGTGACTTCCCTTGTCTACCATAAACTTCAGAATCATTGCTGGGAGGTTCATCTTATTGAACTTTAAAGATTGTAGACAGCATATGTATCTAAGAGGCTGCATCTTTCTACTGAACTACTCCTTAAAAAAATTGAAGTAGCTGAAATAGATACAAGGCTTCTTAGCAGTAGGTCAAAGTGTCTTCACCAAAGTCTCCCTTCATAGGCATTCTAAATGTGTAGGCATAAAAAGTGCACAACCTCTCCTAGATCAAGGTTAGCAATATCCCACTTATGATAGGGAAGATCAGTCCTACCTACGAGAAGTACATTCAGAATGTTTGTCAAAATTTCTTCCATAATCAAAACCTCACAGTCACGGACCCAAGAATTTATTGCCAGTTTTTCATAAATTTCTTCTTTTTCTCATATCTGTGTAAAAACATCTAACTAGGTCATTACACACTATGTCATTCAAATTCACAAAATTTTCCCAACCAATAGCAATCAAATAGGAAAAGATGGGAATACTGATTTCATCAAATAGGTTAGGAGGCAAGATGCCTCCAACTACCACCTTTCTCTTCTTATAGCGCATCTTGTACCTTGCTTCAGCTTCCATCGATTGAAATAGTTTCACTAGTGTTGAGGACTCTCCTTTCCGGAGTACGGTGAGTTTCTTTGATTTTTTTTTCTTTTGGCCTTAGGGATTTCTTCAAACATGGCTAGCTTCACTAGTGTTGAGGACTCTCCTTTCCGGAGTACGGCGAGTTTCTTTGATTTTTTCCTTTTGGCCTTAGGGATTTCTTCAAACATGACTTCTTTAAAAACTGGCTCATCCCTAACAATTAGGTCCTCACTCTTTTCTTCAACCATAGGCACTATTCATTTTCTTACCTTATTTTTACTAACTATTTTTATTAATTCATTTTAAATATTCTAACTCTTATAATTTAACTTATTTTCTGCACAATAAAATAAAATCGTGAAGAGCTATTATATACTTAATATTAGTATATAATACTTAATAATAATTAACAATTAATAATGCACGATTGTGACTAATATATATACTTAATATTAGTATATAGTACTTATTGTTATAATAATAATAATAATAAATTAACAATGCATGGTTAATAATTAATAGTATTTTATAAGCAATAATAACATAATTAGCAAATAAGTAATAATTAATTAGTAATTATTATTAATTGATAATAACATGCATGGTATACTTAAAAATAGTTGGAAGGTTAAGTTACACCCGTGACTCATGGTGATTCATCATTTTTTTATCTGATTTTTTATTCCTTATTTTTACTAACTATTTTTATTAATTCATTTTAAATTATCTAACTCTTATATTTTAACTTATTTTCTGCACAATAAAATTTTCCATATTCACAAATTAATTTTTTTCCACAAATTTTAATATTTAACAATATTCTTTACAATAACTAAACTATTTTATCTTTTCCTCTATATAAATTTCACATTTAGTTTTTTAATTCCTTCGTTGATAAGTGATTGTTGGTGTTGATGGAGACCTTAATGCATCCAAAGAAAGCAAAAGGAGATAAACATGGTGGTGGGGGAAGTTAGCTCAAAGTTCATACGAAGTCATCATTATAGAATGGTTATACATTATTATAAATTTCTTTTCTTTATTGCCCTTATTAATTTAATTCTTCTCCAACTTTTACTTGATTTGTTTAAACAAAATTAATTATTGCAAAGAAATTTACTTGTTTATCTAAGTTTTGATTTTTTTTTTTGAAGCTAAAAGGATTCATTACGAAACAGAGAATCAAACCTGAGGAAGCAACTAAACTCAAAGCCAATAGGCTTTACCCTATGCACCTGGACCTAAGCTTCTTCAGAATTGATTACAAACGCAGAAGAATCAGCACGAACAGCAGAAACAATACTACTAGGGATAAAATCCCAAACAAAACGATTTGCATGAAATAAAGCGACCCTTGCTAACGAATAAGCAGCTTTTTTTTTGAGCTCGAGATCGATTAAATTAAAAACGACCTGATAATTTCCTTTTTTTCTGCTATCCATACACTCATCATAAACTCTTATAAAAAATTACGAGATTGAGGAAGTTAGAAAATTATTAATCAGTTTGCAATAATGGCTAGCACGATGTAATTATATGCACACCACAACTTGCCTGTACAGATACATACATTTAACTATATATATATACATGATTCTGTAATCTTAATAAGCTTATGCGCGTACCATATATGATATGCTTGCTTATTTAAGTCTCGGTCGTGTGACAGCTTTCCTTAAATTCTGGCTTTTTTTAATTTTCTAATATTTCTAGTTCTCCAAATGAAATGTATATACTATATTTTTGTTTGTGCAGATCAAGGACGCTTTTATTATATAATTTTATTAATCATGTACCTTAATAAAAATCCAATCCTGTGTTTTATCATGTAGCTTTTTATTCTGTATGGTTTTGTCAATCCATAGTTTTAGGCGATGATTAAAAAATCTAATCGGTTCGGTCCGTTCAACAGTTAAAATATCTTAAATCATCTTTTCAGTTCACTTTTTAATTTTTTAATTTGATTTACTTTAATAACTCTTGTTGTAAAAAACTGTTCAATTTGTTAATTAATCAATTAATTTTTTAAGTTTTTATAAACCAACATAAACCAATTAATTTTCATTTAACAAGCTTTTATTCAATTAAACTTCAAATTTTTCGATAGATAAAGACAATTTCTTTTAATTATATTTCAAATTCTTTAATTTTATTTGGTCTTTAACTGATTTTATAATGATCTAATACTAGTTAAATCTTTTAAACCTTACACTTTTTATCTTACCGGTCTAACATCCAGTCAGGGCCGTTCCTATAGTTTTATAGGCCCAGGGCGAAATGAAAAAAAGGCCCCCAATAAATTGACAATATACTTAAATTTACATATTTGTATGAAACATAAATGACTCAATTTATAAATTTACGTAACCAACTAAATATTAAATGATTATAACACTAACAAATACATAGAGGATCGTGATTTATGAAAAACAATTTCTCCGTGCATTTCTAATGCAAAATCATTAATAATATTATCAAGATCAATATTATCCAACATATCCTTCTCAATACATAACATAGTTAAACCATTTAACCTTTCTTGTGATGAAAATAACATAGCTAAATTATACATAACATATATTGATGAAAATAAAAAAATTAGAAGGTAAAAATATACTTAAATATTTTAAAACTATTTATAAGTATGAGGAACTACAAATTACCCACACTAAACAAAAAAAAACGTTAACATTAAAAGTCATTAAATGACTTTATAACAATTACTTTAACGTTATAGTCAAAAATTGAGAGGGGTTGAGGGAGGCTGAGGGGCCCCCTCTTATAGGGGCCCTGCATCCAGTTCAAATTTTAAAATATCGTTTTTAGGCAGTTTAAGAAATAAATAAATAAATTGGTTAACTTTGTATTAGAGAGAATATTTTCTATATTCTTTTGAGGAGAAGTATATAAATTTGGTTTTGACCGTATCTCTGTGTTTTCTTGATGTCTTTGTTCTTATTGCTTTCTTAGCATTGTTTCTTCAAGTGTGTGCGAGGTAAACATTTCGAGGATTCGTTGAGAGCTGAGTCTTGCTTAAACGGATCTAAGTGAGACTGCCGTGTAAAAAGTGTTGGCAATAAACTTCAGTAAAAGTTGGAGTCCCAAATGTGGCCTTTGTATCAACTGGTATATGATAGCTCTTAGCCTTTTGTCGTATGTATCTTGCCGGCTCCATCTTTAGAAGGAAATATCATGGTTTTATATTTACCAATTAAAATGGCATTGACATCATAAATTTCCATTAAAAAATCCTTTAAATTTTCAAACTATAAAAAGTATTTTATTTTTAATTTGTTTTAAAAATCATTTCTGTTAAACTTATGTTAAAAAGTAATAACTGAACATACGTAATATAAATATTATATATGAATAAATCAAATATTAGTAACTTAAAAGTTAACTCATTTCAATACTTACAACTAAATGAATCAATTAAATATAAATTAAGTTAATAATTTATTATAATTATTCTAAATTAATAGTTTGAATCAAATTTTAAAAATATATTAGATTATTATATCAATAATATCCTAGTTTTAAGAATTAATAATAATCATGCTTTATTCGGAAGAAGTTAGTCCCAAGGAAGTCTTCCATTTGAAGGTGATTCTCTAAATGGAACATTTGAGGAAAACAGCTAAATGCTTGAATTCAATTTATTTCTCTTTTAAAACGCCGGCTTTGTTGAAAATATCAATTGCCTTCATCTTTTCATAAACAACAAAAGTTGGTAACATAGAAATCATACGAGCCAAAAATGTGAATTCTTGTTTTACACAAATGGCTACATTGAAATAAACTAAGTTTGTTGGCCAAATTTCAACTTTATCACGAAACATTGTATGAATCTCATCGACCAATTAGACTCTTATCCTTCGTTTCTAATCAATTTTTATGGATAATCTCATAAATTATAAAATTCAATCAGTTTGACCATAAAATTTTTGAAATATATAACTTTTGGTTCGATTTAATTTAATAATTCTTATTGTTAAAAACTAACCAGTCTGAGGCTTGTCTACCTCAGTTCCCTCGGCACGGTGTTCGGGGAGTCCTTGAGCAGCCTTCTCCTTTGGATTAATCTTTATTTCTCATTGTCCGGATTCACATGGGTTATCAATTATTTTGATTATGTGGAGATCCTACTGTTTTACTTTTGCTTGCTGATTTTCTATCCTGTCTCATTTTAGCTTGTTTAGCTTGTGTCAAGTTGTTTCTTTTCGCTTGTTGTGCCCTTAGGGGCTCTTGTAAATGGACTTTTTGTACATAATTTTTCAGTCTAATATATTCCTCTGATTTATCAAAAGAAAAACTAACCAGTTTATTAATTAATAGGTCATTTTTTTAAATTAATAAGTTATTATAAACCAAAATAAATCAATTAATTTGTATTTAACAATTTCTATTTTACTTATTTGAAAGATAAGAATAATATCTTTCAATAATATTTCAAATTCTTTAATTTTATTCATTCTTTATTCAATTTTATGAAGATCTAATACCAATTGAACCTTTTAAACCTTAAATCTCTTATTTTACCGGTTTAACTTTCGATCCAATATTTTTTTTGAAACGTTGTCAGATTCGCTCAACGCATATTATTCATATCGAAAGCTAAAACGTCATACAGAAAAGTGGGTAGGCATACCCCCATTCAAAATCAGACATAGAATTGGCCGCTCTAGTTATCGTATGAGCGACCTGATTTGCTAGTCTCTTAACAAAAGTAGTGGAAATAAACCGATGCTCATTAATAAGAGCTTTACAATCTTTAATAATCATCGAAAAGTAAGAAGGAAAATTTTGTGTGGATGTCAAGAAATGTGTAATTATTAGATAGTCCGTTTCCACACAAATGGGGGCAAAATGGAGGTTCTTTATCCAGCTCGGTGCTTCGCGATCCAATTTTTAAAGCGTTGATAATAATAGACAATGAATTCATTAGCGGCTTAAAAATTAGAATGTAATAATGAACTTAAAAATATACATTTGTTTGGTATAATTTATAAATTCCATATTAGTTTCTATCTATCCTAAGAAATGTAACCTTATATAAATTGTATTCTATTGGATAAACTAATTTAAGATAAGCTTTTGAATTGTGAACCAAAAAAAATCATTCCAATACAAATTGTTGAGCAAAGAATATAAATTTTTGGACCATGAATATTTTATTTATTTATTATTTGATAAAATAGAGATATTATTCATAATTAATACAATTACTTCATATATATTTTGTAACCAAAATTTGTGTAGATCATCTAGTGATGGAAACTTAATTCAACATTAATGACATTTTATTTGATTATAAATTCACTCATAATTTCCCCTTTTCACAATAAAATTTATTTTGAGTATGCGAAAAATTCTATTAAGTATTTTTAATTCTATTAGTTAGCCCTAGCTAGTTGTTAGCTCTTTTATTTACCAAAAAAAAAACAAAGTATGGAAACCAAAAATAAATTAACTAATTTCAAATTATTTTTTTGACCAAACTAAGATATTTATTTTCTGTAAAATTCAATAAGAAAGTGTTTGTTTTACAAGGAAAAATATTTTTTTAGAAATAGACCAACCTGGAAATGTAATTGAACGCCAACTCAGTTATCCCAATGGCCTTGCTGTAATCAAACAAAACCACTCATAAAATAAGTTAAAAAAAGGAGCAAAGTTTTTTAAAAATAATAAAATAGAAAAAATCCATTTTCCGTACTTCTCCTCCACCACCAATATCAACCTTTGAACCTTCCCTATTCTCAGACCTCCATTAAAACCTTCCCTTTCTCTCTCTAATCTATACATACAGCCTGTAACATCTGTGACCATAATTCCATAGGATCACCATTAATACTATATATAATAAGAGCAACACAAGCTTTCTAAATTCTTATATCATCATTCATCACTGTACGGCGCTTTGTGAGAACTATTATAAATCTCCCTTTCTCATTCTTGTGTGTGTTTGTATATATAGTTATACATACAGCCGCAGGTATATATTTATCTCCTCAACCACAGAACAATTGTCGGAACAAAACAACCTACCTACCCTTCGTTCTTTTTCTTGTCTGTTTTGTCATCCTACTTGTACGAGGAAGCCAAGGAACACAAAAGATCAAAGCTTTTCGATCCACAGCATAGTTAGAAGTTGGTGTGGGGAGGATCCAGGAGAATTACCAAGTTTGATAGACATGGGGGCTTGCGCTACGAAGCCAAAGGTGGCCAAGGATAAGGAGAATACGGCTCCTGTGCCTGCTCCGGAGACGGCCAAGGAGGAGACTGCGGCAGCGGCGGCGGCAGAGGTTGTGAAGAAGGAGGAAGTGGCTTCTGTTATTGAAGAGGAGAAGAAAGTTGTTGAGAGGGAGGTTGGTGATGAAGGAGATGACAAGGTCAAAGATATTGTTGAAGCTGATGATGATGACAGTAGTAAGAGACGATCTTTAGGGAACTTGTTCAAAGAGGTAAAGATTCCTGTAAAACTGAAAAAAGAAAACCCTTTTGATTATGTTGATTCGTTTTCAAAATTTGTAATCTTATCAATACATATTTGATTAGAATCATTTGTAGAATATGTAATCATGTTTAGCAGTAGGTAAGAGCAAGACCCCATTTTCTAGAATTGTTGACATCTAAACATAATTATATGACTTTTTATAACTTAGTTTTTCTATGATACATGTCTGATCACCGTTTTTGTTGGCTTGTATTGTTATTTTCCTTTCCTTTTCCAAGGAAAGGGACTTGAACCGTGTGGAAGGTGAAGTATTATTGCCTGATAGGACTATTAGCTGTTTGCCAATTGTCGTTATTTAGTTTCATGTCATGATTCTTATGTGGTCCAATTTGTGCCTTTCATTTTGGTTCCTGTGTTCATACTTAGCTTAAATTTCTGCGACTACCTCAACTTTATGTCTTTACTTGGCCCTTTGGAATTTAGTCATTACGAATAGTGAAAGTGGATTTTTTGATAAAAGAAGTTATTATTCATCAAAAGTAAAATAAAAGGTAAAGGTGATAACCATAGAAAAGAATGAAGAACTTCTCTCCAATTCAATGACCTATCCATCAAAAAGAAAAAGAAGTTTCAGATTGGGCAGTCTGCAAATGTGAAAAAGGGGTCATTTTCTCAGGTTGCAATCAGGACAGAATCCAGATAATATTGGGGTTAATCTATAACCTTTTTATAGTATATTCAGCACAACTGTATATACAGTTTAGGTGTGTGATGGGGGTCAGAAAGTTTGTGTCCATTGTGGTCTCGTCAAAGTCCTGATTTTACCATCAGATTCCCTGTTGCAAGCTTTTTCTTTTTAGATGCACGTGAAACTCTTGTTTTCTATTGCAATTATTACGATGGTGGATATAGTATTTAAGTGGCTTTTAGAGTCTCTTTACTGTTCAGTTTGTACAAGGTATCTTTGAAACTATATGATCGGGTACTTTTTCTGGTGTCTATTATCATTTTTTTTTACTTCTGTTGCAAAACTGGCTTGTTTGGATGTTCTGTCAATGCTTGGTTTTATGGTTTTGTTTGTTTGTTTGTTTTTTGTTGTTAAAAGGAAGAAATTGCCTCTTAAGGTACCAATTGATTAAGGTTTGTTACTTTAATTTGAGTAATAATTTGCTCGTCAAGTAATTTATCGAAAGTACGTGGTTTACTAGTTATTGGATTATCCAACATGCATCGAATGGATAAGTGCAGGTTCTGCCATATAAAAAGATTTCATTGAATGATTGTTTGAGCTGTTCTTATGGTTTAATGTATTTTATTGCAGAAAGGGGAGGAGACAGGAGCAGAGAAAGTGAAACAAGAACCAAAAGAAGTCGCAGAACCAGTGACTCAAGAACAATTCTCAGAAATTCAGAACCCAGTTAAAGAGTCAACAGTGAATGAAAAGCCCATTGAAGAACCATTAGTGACTGAGAAACCTGCTGAAGAACAATTAGTTACTGAGGAATCTAAAGGGCCCGTGATTCAAAAACCTACTGAAGAAAATTCAGTTCCTGAGGAAATTAAAGAGCCTGAGGTACAAGTGGTGGTTCCAGTGACTGATAAACATGTGGAGTCAGATGTGAAACAAGAATTGTTCGTAGAGGCCCCTGAGGCACTACCCCAAGAAGAAAAAACTGAAGTTCCAGTTCCAGTTCCAATTGAATCAATACCCTCTAAAGCTGTTGATAATGTGGTTCTGGTAGAGGTAGAAAAAGAGAAATCCAAGGAAGAAATCCCAGCAGTAGAGACCAAATCCGTTGAAAAACCTGTTGAAGAAAAACCTGGAGAAACCAAATGAAAGTCTAAAAAGTTCTCTCAGAACTGAACATCACATGTTTGGTTTATCAGAGTAGGCATATTGGTATTTGTGATAATTGTTGCATGTGTTTTGTGGATTGCTGCTATTATTTATTACTCACATATCCATTTTCCTCTGTTTTTGAGGATGCTTGAGTTTTATTTTCATTTATAAAGACACAGAGAGTTACTAGATTATTTTATTTTAATGAGCATAGGTTGTTTTAAGCAACATCTTTTGCATTTTATATATATACAAAATATTCAATACCATTTATATGAATCATATGAATTGTGTAACTTAACTATATTGGAATCTATTCATTTATATGAATAGATTTTGACTTTAAAATAACATAAAATCTCTTCTTATTTTTTGTATTACTTTTTGAAAATTTTTTGTAACATTTTGTATTCAATGATTAAAAAACTCAATCGCTTTGATCGGTTTAACTGTAAAAATTTTAAACTAGTTGACTTTTTGGTTTGGTCTGTAATTTTACTTTAATAACCTTTATTAGTAAAATTGGACCAGTTTATTAGTTTGTAAATTAATCAAAATAAATCAATTTATTTTTATTTAACAATCTCCTTTCTCAATCAAATTTTAAATTCTTCAGTAGATGATGATAGTTTATGTCAATCATATTTCAAAATTTTTTATTTTATTCAATCTTTAACCGATTTGATGACGGCCTAATACCGGTTGAATATTTTAAACTTTAAACCTTTTGTCTTCCAATTTAATTTTCAGTCCAATTTTAAAAATCTTGATTAAGATATTAATTAGTTAATAAATATTAAGATTCTATTGAGAAAATTATGATCCTTTTAAGTGAAAGAGAGCACAAGTACATATATCTTAATACTCTACTCATTCCCATATGCAATATACATGTATCACATTTTTTTATTCAGTCCGTTGATTTCATTACTATCATCTTTGCCTTTAGTTTGAACAACTCTACACATATTAAGAAATATTTCTAATTCATTATAATATCTGTTACTTAAATTTAGCTTTCAAATTAATGATTACTAGTGAGAAGTTAAACGTTCATATAAATTTAACCCACTTGTTACCAACACTTATGAATTATTGTTATCATTTATTTATAAACTTAATCGGTCCAATCTATGCTCATTTATGAACTTTGCAAATTCAATATGTAAGCATGCAGGTTAATTACGGTATGCATAAACTATTAAATTAATCTTGGCCCTCAATTAAATTTTTATAAATAATTTTGAAAATAATTGTGAGAGTAATATTTAAGTCTTAATAATAATATTATTAATAAATTTGACAGCAATTGTAATATTGT
>JAOSBP010000204.1:27448665-27464145 GCA_027563825.1 Erythroxylum mucronatum
CTTGCACATTTACAAGAATAATCAAAATATAAAGAGGCGGGTAAACGGGTACCCGATGGGGGTTAAACCCCCAACGGGTATGGGTATGGGGGTGTCAAAAAAATCCCCGACGGAGATGGGGGTGGATTCATGGGGCGGGTACGGGGGATGGCATACCCATCCCATACCCGCCCCGTTGCCATCCCTACTTGAGAGACATCTCGACAAGCTTACTATAAATTTAGTCAATATATCAGCACCATTCATATTTGTATGAATTTTCTTTAACATCAATTGTTGGTCCTCATTCACATACCTTAACCAATGATATATGACATTTATATGCTTTGTGTGGGAATGATACATAGTATTTTTGCTCAAGTCAATGACACTTGACGATCACAAAATACAACTAGTCTTCTTGCTTTCTATCGAACTCTTGAAGGAATCTTTTCAATCAAAGCATCTTCTTACTAGCTTTCACTGTAGCTGTATACTCTGCTTCAGTTATAAATAATGTTACATACTTTTGTAGCTTGGATTGTCATAAAATGACTCCTCCTGTAAAATTGAATAGAAAACTTGAAGTGAATTTTCTTCCATCAAGATCTCCAGCCACATCTACATAAATATAACCTTCTAGAATTGGCTCATCATCAAATACCTCTCAAGTATCTTAAAATCTATTTCATTACTTCTTAGTAAACCTTTCCTAGATTAGACAAGAATCTGCTCACTAACCTAATAGTTTGTGCAATATCTGTACTCATTATAACATATATCAAAGACCCTAATGGAGATGAGTATGGAACAAAAGACATACTATCTTTCTCCTTTTCTGTTGAGGGATATGCACATTTCTTCAACTTAAAGTGAGGTGGCAGTAACATGCTAATTGACTTGACTTATTTCATATTGAACCTATTTAGCACCCGTTTAATGTACCTTTCTTGTGACAACCATAATCTCCTACTCTTCCTATCACGAGTTATTTCCATCCCTAAAAGTTGCTTTACAGGTCCCAGATCCTTCACATCAAAATATTTAGACAAATCCTCCTTTAATTTTTGGATTCTTCCAACATCTTGACTCACAATCAGCATATCATCAACATATAGAAGAAGAATGACGAAATTCTCACTTGTGAACTTTTAAAAATACATACGAGTATTGACATAAGTTTGCTTGTAACCATAATCTATCATAAAAGAATCAAACTTCTAATATCACTTCCTTAGAGCTTGTTTCAACTCATATAAGCTTTTCTTCTACTTGCAGGCCAAATTCTCCTTTGAATCCTTCTAGCTACTCCATGTATATCTCCTCTTCCAAATCTCCAGGCAAGAAGGTCATTTTAACATCCAGTTGTTCAAGTTCAATTTTAGGATCTAAAAAGGCAATCAATCCCAAAACTGTTTGAATTGAGGTCATCTTGAATACTAGCGAGAATATTTTATCAAAATTTATACCCTTCTTTTAACTGAATCATTTCACCTCTAGCCTTGCTTTGTGCTTCACTAGCTTGTCACCATCTTTCTTTGTCTTGAGCACCCATTAATTCTTCAATGCCTTTTTTTCTTTTGGAAGCTTCACAAGCTTATATGTATCATTCTTCTTTAGAGAGTTGCGAGCCAGAGATTTTTATTTTCACAAGATGCAACTTCTTACACATTCTTAGGCTACCCCTCAATAATCACTAACAAATATTCTGAACTTGAATATCTTGTAGAAGACCTTTTCTCCCTTGTCGACCTTTGAAGTTGTATATCACCAGCAGTTGAATCCGTTTTCTCCCCCTGCTCATCATTCCCAATGAATTCATCTTTAGCATTGTTTAGATGTGGTTTGTGTAGCTCATCATTACCTTGTTGTATCTAATCATCATCAATGTGTGTTTGGTCACACTCTTCATCTCCTTTATTTGTAGACTGCTCAGTAGTGGGAGAATTTGGACAAAAATTAACTACATCATAAGATGAGCTACTTTGAGTAATCATATCTCTTCTCAAAAGATTAGTACCTTTCTCATACTCCTGGAACACCACATCTTTTCTCCTTACCACCTTTTGCTTTTATGGGTCATAGAGTATGAAGCCAAACTGACCACTACCATAGTCAACAAAAATGCAAGGTATAACCTTTGAGTCAAGCTTTTGTCTCTAATCCTTGGGTATGTATTTAAATACCTTACAGCCAAAAACTCTCAGATGATGATATATGAGGTCTCAAATTTTAATAGAATTGGGGGAGCTTAGTTGATCAAATAGACTACAATTATGACTGCTTTATCCTAAAATGTCTTTGATAACATGAACATTCTGAGCATGCTACGTAACCTTTTCTACAATAGTTATGTTCATCCTCTCAATAACATTGCTATGTTGTAGAATACTAAGTTTGACTTTGTTATGTCTAATGTTATGCGATGTACAGTAATCTTCAAACACCTTAGAAGTATACTCACCTTCATTACCTATTCACAGGCCTTTCTACACCATGACATAAAACTTCTGGAATGTTTCAAATACTTGATTCTTTGCTTTCAACATATACACCAAAGTCTTCCCCAAAAGATCATCAATAAATGTAACAAAATATTTGTTACCTCCCAGCGACTCCTCTGCAATTAGGTCACAGACATCTGAATGCACCAACTATAATAACTCCGTCTTCTTTATAGATCATCTTTTAAAAGAGACTTTATTTTGCTTTCCTACCAAACAATGATTACAAGGATTAATAAGTAAAGTGTTTTTAACTAGAATAAGAGATTTATCAGACTTGAAGAAGTTCTCTTCGACTATATGTGCTTTTCCACCACCACACACTTTTAAGTGTGTCTTATACAATGTGCAACATAACTTTCCTTGAGCAACATTCATGGCTCCCTTAGACAATTTCCATTTCCTAACCCTAAAAGTATCATTGAAATCTTCTTGATCTAACAATACCAATAACAGATTTAGTCTTAAATCAGGGATGTGTCATACATCTTTTAAAGTCAGCAAACATTTGACGTTTGTTTAAATTTGGATATCACCTATACCGACAATCTTACCCATCGTTACGCTTCCAAAGTGTTCGCTCTTATAGTTTAAGAAGTACTCTACTTTGGGACACAATGATATGAAGCTCCCATGTTAATCAACTACTCAAAACTTGAATTACTGATATGGAAGCATTCACTTATTGTACAAACTAAGGATACCTCATCATCCATGCTTGCAGTAGTTGCGGTTGTACTCTTTTCATCTCCATCTTTTTGATGATCTTCAGATCCCTTTTTCATTTGTAATAGAACCTCTTAATATATCCTGGCCTGTCACAATAATGGCACGTCTGTTCTGCTACTTCCTTCGAGTTGACAATTCATGTCTTGGTCACCTCTAGACTTTGATAAGTTCTTAGACTTGTCATGCCCTATGGGACCCCTGCTTTTTGCCATGAAAGCCTGCACGTTGTAAAATCCCATCTCTTTTCTTCTGATTTCTTCATCGAACGTACTCTCTTTGATTACATCCAAAGAGAACACACCTTTAGGAGCTGAATTGCTTATCGTCACCACCAACTTCTCCCAACTATCCGGTAACGAAATCAACAAGAATATCACTTGAAGCTCATCATAAAAAATGATAATCATTGTTGTAAGTTTGTTGATTTTATCCTAGAAATCACTCAAATGCTCTGACACAGATTTTCCAGTTTTTAGCTTCAAGTTTACAAGCCTTTTAATCAGAGAGGCCTTGCTATGAGCAGTCTTCCTTTTATACAAATCTTCTAGTTTCTTCTACAGCTAAAAGAATCCATTTCTTGTGACATACGGTTGGATTTATTGATATCAATCAATTGTTGAATCGTGTCTAGAGTTTTCCACTTCATCTTCTCCCATTCTTTATCTGATATCTTCTCAAGTTTTGAAGGAACATTATCCTTCACACCTTTGTCCATATCAATAAGATTGAAGAGATCTTTGCAGAACAAAAGATCCTCCATTATAGGCCTCTAAATAAAGTAGTTTATTGACATTAACTTGACCATATAGTTAGTTTTACCTTCCATTACGATAGCTCTAATAACACTTATTGGGAGACAAAAAACATAACTCTCCAAAAATCAATCAAAAAATAACAACAAAATACTATTCAATTTTAACTAGAAAATCAGTATGAGAATAAAAGCTTAATAAAGAAGCTGACACCAAGATTTACGTGGAAATCCTCCAATGTAAAGGAAAAATTACAGGCCAAATCGATAAATAAATCTACTAAACTTAAATAAGGATTTATAAAGTTTAATATTTCACCTCATAACTACTAGTTGCCTTACAAAGTTTTAGGATTGAAACTCAAAATTGATATGTCATTCAACTAAGGTTATGTTTGGTTGGGTGGTTATTAATGGAATGAAATAGAATGTAATATTATTCTATTGTTTGGAAGGAGGGTTTGTAATGAAATGAAATTGAATAGGATAGAAGGGGAGGGTTTCACATTGCATCTCATTCCATCCTAAACAGTAAAAATAAGTTACCTCCGATTTGGGGGGTTAGGATAGAATGTAAAATGATTAACAACATTTCACTATATTACATTATGAACCCTTCTTCCAAACAACATTTTACTACATTACATTATGAACCCTTTCATCCCTCCTAAACAACAATTTTCTAATATTACATTTATTTACATTCCATTCTATTATAAACCATTCCATTCAATTCCATTAAAAACCTTATGTCCAACCAAACATAACCTAATAGTCAACCCAATCCCTAAAACAATAAAAAAGATGAGAATATTATACTAGTTTCTCTCTTTATATTTTTCTTCCCTTTTTGGTGTTTTTGGCTGCCACTAATCATAAAACCTATTTCTTTTCATCTTTTATATCCCAAAATAGGTTTTTCGCACTATACACGGTTATATACACGGTTGTGTAAATAAATGTCTCTTATAGTGTCACTTAAGTTGTAGATGTATACAGTTTATGAATACGGACGTATACATGACTGTATAAGTCTTCGTTCTTCATGTCTTCCATCACATGGTTTTAGAGACTAACACGATTCTACACGGCCGTGCAAGTTAAAGACACAAGTGTGTAGCACCTTACATGATCGTGCCTCTCCAAGAAAAGCTTCATCCAATCGTTATTCATTGTCTTCACTCGTTCGCCATTCCTACAAATCATAAAAGTGATAACAATAACTGAAAGCCTCAAAATAAGGCTAGATACTCATCATTATCATGCTTAAGTTTAGACTTATTTTATCTTGAATTTGATCAAACATGATAAAGTCTAGTCCAACCTTACTCAACAAATCAAACAAATTTTAACTCAGGCTTAAGTTCGAATTTAAATATTCAAACTCAATCTGGTCTAATTCATTACCAACCCTGCTTGTCATATTCACAAAAGGTTTTGTATTTGCTGATTTCAGGTGGTGGAAACACACAGGTTTCTCACAAAAATTATTGTTCGGAAGAGACAGGATAGCCGAGTGCTTCCTCTGGTCATTGGGGCTCGCAATGGAGCCTCAACATAGTTATTTTAGAATAGAGTGTTCAAAGGTCTTTCAACTTTTTACAACAATTGATGATATTTACGATGTGTATGGAACCTTGGAAGAACTTGAGCTCTTCACCTCTACCCTTGAGAAGTTAGTCCCCAATTATTGTTAATCTCAATTTTTGTATCTCTTAAGTCACTATTGTTTATATATACATAACAAGTACATTTTGATACACATTTTGATTTCAGGTGGGATCTAAACATGATGGATCGACTTCCGGAATATATGAAGTTGACCTTTTTAGGCTTAGTCAATTTCGTAAATGAAGTTGCTTATATTACTCTCAGGGATCATGGCATTGACATACTTTACTACCTCAAGAAATCGGTATTTAAAATTAATCATTGAAACTTAATTTTTGTATAGAATTTGGTAATTATATGTGTTTTTCAGCTTCTTAAACATTGAATTTCTCTAATATATATGAACTTCTCGTCATGCTTCTTCAGTGGATAGATTTATGTAAAGGTTATTTAGTGGAGCACAAGTGGTACAAAAGTGGATATAAGCCAACACTCCAGGAATACTTAGACAATGGATGGAGAACTGTAGGCGGTCCACTTGTTCTGGTCCACACTTATTTTCTTACGGCAAATCCAATTACAGAAAAAGCTATGGCATCGTTGAAGGAAGAACCTTATCCTGATATTATTAAATGGGCGTCACTGGGTTTCAGGCTGACAGATGATCTTGGAACCTCATCGGTACGTTAGCTAAATTCAAGCATTTTTTGTTCCTGGATTCTTTGTGTAATTTGATCTTCTTTATCTATTCTTAAACAGCATGAGATGCAGAGAGGAGATGTTCCAAAATCAATCCAATGCTACATGCATGAAACTGGAGCTTCTGAAGAAGAAGCCCGTGCCCACTTATATTATCTGATTAGTGAAACATGGAAGAAGTTGAATACAGCTGGGGCAAGTGATACATCATTTTGTATAGAATTTCGTCGAATGTGCATGAATGTGGTAAGAACGGCACACTTTTTTTACCAGCACGGTGATGGATTCGGCGCCATTGTTGACCGTGACACTAAGGGTCACTTCTTGGCACTTCTTGCTCAACCTGCTCCACTAGCATAAAATTTCCTAGATTCTGGGTTTTGTCATGAGTATATTATGCACTGTTGTTGGAAAATAAGGTGTAATGCATAAATATTGACAAAATAATAGCACTAAAGTGAAGTAAATAAGGAACATAATATGTAATTATATCTATCATAATTGTGGTTGAATACTCAATATCTAAATAATGGTTTAACTATTGATGCACCCTAAATATTGGAAAAACTCATATGCATCCAAAATATTGAAAAACATTAAAAACTAATATATTTATTTATTTAACTCTCCTTCTCGTAAATGGCAAGGGGTTAGGTGCGTGTGTCTTGTATTCCTAGATTCCAATTTCCAAGCAAAATTTTTTCTCACCCAGAAAGTTTGATTGAGTTCAGAACATTCATATCGAATTTAAATCCAATTAAGTTTCGAACAACCCAAAATTTGACTTGGTCCAAATCATTGAACCTGAATCCAAGTTATTTGGGCTTTAACAGGTATGAAATTAACTATTTATTAATATAAAAATGACATAATTTTATATTTAAAAAGAGTTATTTTTTTTGGGATGAGCACAGGTTATAATGTCTAAACCCAATTTAAAGTTTAAGTTTGATTTGAAAATTGAAAAAAGAAAAATTCAAATTCAAATCAGTCTAAAACTTGAATAAAAAGGCCTAGACTTAAATTTCAAAATTTTTTAAATCCAAGCTCACTCTAAAATTTGATAAACTCTAAGCATGTCAACTTGAGGTTTGGACGAGCACCCAACATCTTTAGAATTCATTTACTTCTCTTAAAAGTGGTCTGTTTTAGTTTTTGTGCTTTTCATGTAATCCAATTGTATGGTTCAAGAATATAAATGTCTAATCCTTATGGACTCACTTGAAAAGTCCAAGCTGTAAATCCCACGTGACGTGTAGAAGGGTTTGACCCTTTTGTTCCGGGCGAAATAGTCTCTCGTCATATTACAACAGAGATATTGGGTATATTAGCGGACTTATTTCATCTTAGAGATCTTTTTACTATCCCAACTCTTTCTCTCTTTAATTATAATTGCTTTTTTTAAAAATTCATAGGTTGATGATTAAATTAATTTTCAAAATTTCTACTCATAGGAGTGAACTTTCAATATCCTCCTCTTGAATCACTTCAATCAACTGCATCCAGTGATATGCTAAGTAGATTGGAAGAAGTAAGCATTAAAACCATTAGGGCCTGGAGACTTATTAAGACTGAGACTGAAGAGGACATCCCTGATTCCCTGAGAAGAAGCAAGCATTTAAATCCACTCTAAAGAGTCCTGAGGCAAAGAGGGACCAATTAGATCAATAACATCTTGGATATTACACCTACTTGTTGGCTTAAAGTAAAGTAAATTGGAGTAGAAATTAAGAACCAAGTTCTCAATATAAGAGATATCAGAAATCAATAAACCGTTCTCATCCAATAGGGAATCAATTCTATTATTGTTTCTTCCAGCCAAGACAAAATTATGAAAGAATTTAGTGTTAAAGTCACCATCTTTGAGCCAAGGCACTTTTGCCTTTTGCAAAAGAAGAGAATTGTGTTCAAAAAGTGGTCTATTGTAATTCTCAAGATTTCTAATTTTTGCATCTTTTAAGATAGAGTTATTGGGGTAGAGATAACATGCCTCTTGAGCATTAATAAGCCCTATCTTAGATGATTGCAACTAAATTGAAGTATTAGGACTACCAAGCTACATCAAAGCCTTTAGTTTATTCCTTAGGATCTGGAGCTTTCTCATAAATTAAAATAGTATCTAGCTATCCCAAACTCCACTAATCAGCTCCATAAAACCCTCATTGGAGGATATAAAATTGACAAATCTAAAAGGAGCTTTGTGAGGAGTTGGAGGGCAAAGATTCTGAACTTCCATGTAAGAATGATCAGAGCACATATTAGGACTAAACAAACCATAGGAGTTAGGAAACTCACACAACCATTTTTGGTTAACAAGAATTCTATCAAGCTTTTTTTCTTATAAAGGACATGCCTATTTATTTGTTGCTCTAAGTGAATAAGTTATCCAGGAATTTTAGATTAATAATTTCTAGCTTAGCAGCAACTTCCTTAAGCTCTCTGCCAAGATTAGAGAAGTTCACTCTTTCCCCTTGTGCCTCTGAAGATTACATTACACAGTTGAAGTCTTCAATAAGAATCCAATGTCTGCTAATTGAAAAACTAATGCTGGTGACGTCCTCCCTAAGTTTCATCATTTGGAAACCAAAACTGGAAGCATAAATGATGGTGATATCAAGGGATAGGTGAAGATGTTCCAGCTTACATAATAGGTGAACAAATTGGTCTAGCTTCTATGCGCCACAACCTGTACTTTGTTCTTGTTAAATGCAAAGGCTATGTGACCATTTTAGTGGTGATTATGGTTTGAACGAAAAGGACCATTCCCTTCCTAGGAACCTCATAGCTTCCTGGAACTTGTGAGCCTTAATTCTGATCTCAAGTAGTCCCATCAAAATACGTTTCTTTTCAAGAACTAAATCTTTAAAAGCTTGCTTTTTATGAACTTCATTCAATCCCTTTATATTCAAAAAAAAAGCTAAAGGTTATAAGTTAGGGATCCACCCTTTTAGGTTTTCTCCTTTTTTTGCCTGATCTTCTATTAGCAATTGGAGACATTTGGAACCCATCTCTACTTCTTCTGAAAGACCATGGCCTTGATCATCTTCCTCAACAAGTTATGCTTTTAGATCATGCTCTTTTATTGGCTCTTTGCCATTACTAGTAGGTTTTGAATTCACATGCAAAAGTAGTTCTCAAGGAATCAATTCTACATCTGGTTCTGCCACATATTCTGGAGTGCATTTTATGCTTCTTCTTCATCAATTTGAACAACTTCTACCTCAATTCGACTAGTTGAGGCCTCATCAATTCCCATAAATTCATAATAATTCCCTAAAATGAACTTTCTCCTAGTAGGCCTCCATGTTTTATTTCCCATTTGAGGTTTCCAGTTGTAGCTAAGTTGTACTTCTGTATTAACCAATTTACCATCATTCAACTTCATAATTGAAATTGCATCAACCAGCTCCATTTTGGAGCTAACTTCCCTACACATCCTAGCATAACATTATTTTTCAAGTTGTGATATGGTTGAATCAAATGTAAGAGGTTTCCCCACCGAGCTAGCTAGGAAACTAAATCAATCTAGGGTCCAATATTCTAACGGAATGTTATAAAAATTGATCCATAAAGGAATATATTCAATCCCAGACTCCAAACCTGGACACCATTTTTGAATAAACATAAGTTGTCCTCTAATATGTCAAGGACCAGATCCTATAACCTTATTCATACTATCCACCTGAATGACCTTGAACAAGAAGGTATCCAATTTTATTAGTAAGACCTTATCCAAATCCTTACCTTCTCATATGCCAAGTGCCCAGCTTTGTACCAAGGGAAAAGCAGGTTGTTGAGAAAGAAAAAAAATCCACCAAAGTGCAGCCCCAATGTTTAACTCTATCTTGAAGAAGTTTAACAGGAGAGGTTATAATACCATTGATAATAGTAGCTTGGAAATGTTCAAGACTCTCTCTTGCTAAGTCAGTAGCCACCACATTTCTCCAAGATTTTTTAGCTTCAGTTGGAGTGCCTACGTTCTATTTTTTCAATGCATTCTGCTGCGAGAGATCCCTAGCTTCCTGAAGAGAAGGGAAAGCTGCATTTGAGGAAGAAGGGAGAAACCTATTGCCTCCTAAGGAGGCCTCCATGTTGCCTTCCCAAAAGCACGACCGTGTTACTGTTCACGACAATGTATATTAATTATAATTAATCGACAGTGTAAGTCTTCCTCTCTCTCGCCTCTCGCCTCACTGCCGCTTTGAAGATCCCCTGTCGCCAGTCTCACCGAAGATCGCTGCCTCTTGCCACATCTCTCGCGACTCTCACTCACCCGCTGGCTCATTGGTGGATCTCTTGTGTTTCGCTAGCTAGAGTTTTACTGGTGGATAGCTCGTGTTTCGCTGTTTTTCACTCGTTGGTGGATGTCTCGCGACTCTCACTTGCTCAGTCACTAGTGGATTGCTCGTGTTTCACTCGCTGATGGATCTCTCGCTAGCTGATGGATCTCTCAACTTATACACATCAATTTTACAAAATCTTAAATTTACTATAACATTAGCGGAAGTTTTTTTAATAATTTTAACCCAATTTTAATTAATTTAGCCATGCAAAAAGTTATTAATCACACAATGAAACATCTAAATTACATATAACAAAATAATTAATGTAGAAAGTCCTAGTTAGTATATCCTACTAGTTTTCTTAAAATTTGTAAAATATTTTTTGAACTTCTCTTGAATCACATCGAGTTAATACTTCTATAAAAAAGCTATGATCAAAATATCGAACATTGTTTATTAGGAACAACAAATAAATGACAAGTTTTTTTTACTAAAATTCTTGTATTTGGTTCGATATGAATTTTTGATATATTCTTATAAAATGTTGGTATTTCTCTTTTTTATTTTTTGACTTATTTTGACCTAATATTCTTATAAAATTATGCCGATATAATATTTAATTTTATTAGTCATTGGACTAACAATTATCCCTATATAACAACCATCTTATCTTAATTCGTTCAATAACTAAACATCAACATAAATTATTTTCTACATATCAAATAATTTTTCCGAATTTCAAATTCTAACAAGACTTTAAATGCAAAAACATAAACATTGAATCTCACACTTCATTTGCTTGTCCCACAAAAGGTTTTCTTTGCTGACTTCAGGGGGTGGCAACACGCGGGTTTCTCACAAAAATTACCACTTGCAAGAGATAGGATAGACGAGTGCTTCCTCTGGACATTGGGGTTCGCAATGGAGCCTCGACATAGTTATTTTAGAACAGAATGCACAATAGTCGTTCAACTACTTGCAACAATTGATGATATTAACGCTGCGTATGGAACCTTGGGAGAACTTGAGTTCTTCACTTCTACCTTTGAAAGGTCCGTCCCCTGATCAATAATAACAAACGAAATTATCACTCCCTCTCAACTTTTGTTTTTTTTTAATGTATACGTAACAACAATATTTTGATTTCATGTGGGATCTAATTTTGATGGATCGGCTTCCGGAATATATGAAGCTAACCTTTTTAGGCTTAGTCAATTTTGTAAATGAAGTTGCTTACATAGCTCTCCGGGATCATGGCGTTGACATCCTTTTTGTTTGGTGCAAAGGAAAAGAAAAAAACAAAAGAGCAAAGGGATTTAGCCCCTTTCAAACGTAACGCCTACAGCATAAGCGGCACCAAAGTGGATATTGCTGAGTGGTCAAAAATTATGGCTCATCCCATAATCCCACGTCTAAAATTTGTGGGAACGGTGAAGGTTCCTAAAGCTATAAAAGGAGCCTCCCCTCCTTAGTTAAACACATCCCAAATTTGTTTATCTTTTCTTAAGGCAAAATTCCTTCTCTCTTTTTGTAATGTTTCACTTATATTATTTCCTGAAAAAAATGAAATATCAATTTAGTAGTGTTCGAGGAAGTAAGCATAATTGGCCGAATTTCGTTAAATTCTGGTGTTCTTTATTTGTATATTTAATAGCTACTGTCGCGTATAGTTGTAGTGAATTATTGTGCTATTAAATTATATGTCTAGGAAAATTCTGTCTAAGAGGTTGAGTTTTAAGTGGGACCGTTTATGACCCCTTCAGTCTTTCCTGAGAATTTACTTGGTGTGATTTTTCAGTACAATTGTTCACTTAGGCAATAATGCTCAAGGTAAATTTGTTATTATCAGTGGAAATTAACCCAAGTTTCACAACAATTAGTATCAAAGCCAAGGTTTTTTCTTAGTATGCTCTGCGGTTGCAGCGTGATCTGATCTTCCACATCAGAAAAGATTTTTTCTTGGGCTATTGACGTTCAGCATTGACAGCTATTGAATAGTAATTATAGCAGAGATGACAAAAATCAGAGATACGACCGCACCAACCACGTCGACAGCTTCTACCGCGTCTATTTTAGCAAGGACCGCTGTGACAAATGTAAGATTAGCGGTGGAGATTTGTGATGGTATGAGTCATTTCAGCCTATGAAAAAGTGAGATTCAAGACGCTCTTTTTCAACAAGGTCTTGACATTGTCGTTGAAGAAAAGGAACCAAATCATGCTGAGGAGAAAGATTGGAAGACTATAAATCGTTTGACATGTGGTACAATTCGATTGTGTCTTTCCAGAGAGCAAAAGTATGCTTTCTCGAAAGAAACTTCTGTATCTAAATTGTGGAACGAGCTGGAAGAAAAATTCCTGAAGAAAAGCAGCCAGAATAAGCTCCATATGAAAAAGAGACTGTTTCGTTTCTTTTATGTTCCGGGTACCACTATAAATGATCACATCATGATGGAGGGCCATCAAAGCTTGCAATTGAAGATATGGAAGCCATGGGGCTTGGAGAAAAACCATCGGATGGAGTTGAGGTCCAAAAGGAGTCGGTTGAAGTCTTGGAGGAAGAAGAAGTTGGGTTGCACTTGTTCTTAAAGTTCCAAGTGATGTTGAGCCATTTGGTGACTACAAAGCTTGTATTTTTGCACCTGATAATACTGAGTTCGAAGCATAGGAGCAGCAGATTTTATCACTTTTAAATTGAGCTTATTGTGGTCTAATTTAAATAGTATTTGGTTTGATTTAATGACTTGTTTGGTTTGTTTTATTTTAGCCATTTTGTAAGACTTTTATTACAGGTTTTATTTTTGTTTTAATGAGCTAAAAACAAAAAAAAACTGCAGAGTAGGGAAGGTTAGGAGCTGACTTTGTGGCTGCCCATTTGTTTCCTATTTCAGCTCATTTGTTTCCTATTCGATATTATTAAGAAAAAATATACAAAAAGTCCAGATTTTCTCTTAATCTTTTGGCAAGGAATTGTCTAGGTTTTGTTATTTTTTTCCAAAGAACAATCATTGAGTTTGATTATTTTCCGAAAATAATCACAATTGTCTCATTGTTCTTCTTATCGCTAGAATTTTCAATCCGACCAATCTGACGAGAAAATTCGTATCTCGGTGTGTGTTCATTAGAATTGAGTGATTCCAAAATGTTGTGAAAGATCACTTCTTGAACTACAAATCTCTAGAAGTGGTCCCTCTTTAGTTCGAACCCTAGCCTGGTCAAAAACTCTCATCTTTTTTGTCTATTATCCAACTGCCCAGTTTATCGCCCAGGAAAACATGTCTACGTTCCAACCCCCATAACTCAATCATCCCTTATCCAAATCACCCGTTTCTTGAACCTAAATTGTAGCTGAGGAAAAGTTCTGCAAATCTCCTTTAACTTGCAGAACCCAATTCCCAACCAATTCACCCATAATCGCCATCAAACCCGCCTGCACAGTTTTACCTGACAAATCCAAAACTTATCCAAACAACTTCAAATAATTCCCAATCCATTCCAGATCATTTTCAGGCCTATCTTGCATTATATCACTAGTTTTATTCAGTTAGTTACTGATTTAATGAATTTGGATGTGACATTTGAAGATGAAGATCTGGTTTTGATGTTGTTAGGATCCGTTCCTGAGGAGTTTGAGTTTCTTGAAACTACTCTACTTCATGGGAAGGATGTAGCGCCCCAAATTAGAGGTTAGAATATTAACGAAATTTAGTGCGAATTATGTTTGTTAATTTCTTATTAAATATTTGCTTAATTGTGCATAAGTATTTTGGCATGCATTCATGACATTTTCCGGGTAAATTGGTTTAATAAGATTTCTGCATTGTTCGGACAATATTAATATAATTTTAGTAATTTTTGTATACTTCAAATATTTTTAGAAATTGATGGTGAATTCATTTTGAGTTGACAATTTATTTTCCGAGTCATTATTTTATGACGGAATTTTGGTAAATTTTTGAAAGTTGTCTGAAAATTTTGAGTAATTGTTTGTCATAAGAATTCATAAGAGTACATTTGGTTAATTTAGTAATAAAATAATAATATTTTATTAATTAATATTAAACTCTGGACGATGAGTCGTGGAAGTTGTTAGCTAGTTCCTTGACACGTATGTGTATACATGTCCTACATGCAAACCAAATCCGTTACCTCATAAATTAGTTTTAAAAGAAGTTATGCTTACGGTTGCTTGTTTTTCACCAAGAAAACTCCTCACTCTCACCGTAGGACTATTCTGATATAGGTAAGTAGCTACTGTTTTAAGGTGCTGATATATATATATACGTATGCATGAGTTATACACTGGTTGATATATATATGTATATGTCTATATGATCTGTTATGTTATGCATGTAAGAAATAGCTGTTATGTTCTGTTCGAAGAAAGCTGACTATGACTACGTTGTTTCTGTTATTTATTTATTTATTTATTTTTCAATGCTAAGTTGCTGAAACTAAAGGCTATATTTAAAGTCGGAGTCTTCTAGTCAGAGAAACTTATTTCAACGTGGCTATTGGTTGTGATCAGAGCATGACCGAATGCTTTATGAACTGTTGATTTCAATCAATGAAGAACCAAAATTATAAATTTTCGAAAAAAAAATCACAGTAGAGTGAGAGAGAGAGTGATTTTCGGATTTACTATATTTGAGGTTTTAACTTGGTTCTGAGTTAGTAGGGAGTTTAGAGAGTTTAAACAAACCTAATGGATGTTTAGAAGTGAAGAAATGAGAAAAGGAAAGCATAGGAGAATTTTTGAAAAAATTAAAAAAAAACGTGAACAGTACCAGTTTCGTAAGTTAGGGACGATGAACAGTAACCGTTATATATTATTATTATTTTATTTTGTTTTGTTTTGTTTTAATTTAAATCCTTCCACTATTTTGACCATATCTTGGTCATCCGAACTCCAAATGACCTGATTC
>JAOSBP010000204.1:27499266-27524852 GCA_027563825.1 Erythroxylum mucronatum
TAATATGAAACATAAATAAAAATATATTTAACTAAATCTTTTATATAGATTATAACATAAGTAAAACTAATATCAAAAATAAATATTAAATCATATAAAAAAGTAAAATAATATTATATAAATCCAAAAAAAATATTAAAGTTGAGTAAATAGTTAAACACATAATAAATTATGCATGTTATTGTAATAGAGAAGATAAATTTGCAAGATAAACGTGAAGATGAATTTGTAAGTATTGTGAGAATTATGTGCAAAATATAAGGACAAAAGAGACTAAAAAATAAGTTTATTAATTGATCTGAAAAATTTACCAGAAAAAGTCATTTGAGAGGTTTTTTTTAGAAGCTTCAAATTTGAGATTCTTAAAAAGCTATATTTTGGCTACCAAAAAAGTCATAGAGATTTTTTTGGTGCAACCAGGATATCTCGGCGGACACAGAGATTGATCCCTTCGCCACGGGAGCTCGTATTAAGCGGTAAATGACTAGACACGAGATGCGCTCCATTTCCATGAGCGGGGGATCAAACCCCCCACCATATGGCTAAGGAACGAGGTGAGCTACCACCGCGCCACACCTCATGGTTTAAAAAAATCATATTGATTAAAGAAGTACTTTTTATTTTACATTCAAATATTTATTTTTAAAAACAAAGATTTTTGTAGTGAAGAAAAGTGCTTTTTTTTGTTTTCTTTTTTTTACACGAGAAAGAAAAACAAGGAGACTAGCTCCTATAATTTAATCTTCGATGCAGGGATCGAGGGTAAAGAGTTCCTTGCTGGTCCCATTGAAGTTCATCCAAAAGGCTCCAGGGAGGCTCTCGCAGTAAATGTAGGCCCGGCGCCGCGACCGTGGCTAGAGATGCCAAATGATCTGCACAGCGGTTCCCCTCTCGAGGCGTGTGTGCCAAATGTACATCCCAGTCACGACGAATCAAGTCGCGAATACTTGTCACCAAAACAGAAAGCTCAGTTAGATCAAAAAGGGAAGTCGAAATAATATTAATGACCTCAAGGGAATCCACTTCCAGAAGCATGCGGTGATAACCCCAATCCCAGGCCAGAAGCAACCCAGAATACACCCTGTTCAGTTTCGCCAGGATAGGTGTGCCGACGCCAATCCGCTGTAAGAAGCCCCCGCACTAGTGCCCCTGACAGTTTTTAAGAAGACCGCCAGCAGAAGCTATAGTAGAGCCCAGTTGCACGGCCCCATCCGTATTGAACTTGACCCAACCATCAAAAGGAGGAGTCCACCCAACTAACGATCCCAAAGGTAGGCCCTGAGACGCAAAGAGATGATTTTCCAGCGCACGAGCTCTAATGATCGAATTCGTGTGAGCCATGACAATAGTATGCCCATTAGTAGCCCAAGTAAAAACCGGCTCAAAGATGCTGTTATTCCGCCATTTCCACAAAAATCAACAGGCAACCCCAAAAATAGTAGCCCACGCGACCTGTTGGACGTGCACATGATTATGAAGATTAAATTGGAGCCATTGGTCTACCCCCTGACTAAAAAAATCTCCACCAACTATGGTAGCAGGAAGGTGCTGCCAGAAGGACTTGACTCGAGGGCAATCTCGTAAAACATGAATGGTTGTTTCCTCCTGACCACAGGAGGGACATCTCGCCTCCATGGTCAGATGGTGGGCCACGCATTCTTGATTAGTAAGCAACAACGTTGAGGCCCCGCCCACTTCCATATGGCCTCCCAGTGACTATTGAAATCATTAATATTGAAATGTTCAATCAGGTCGTAAGCAGCCGCAACGGTAAACCGCCCATTCGAAGCCAGACCCCAGCTCACCCGGTCCTCCTCACCAGCGCCAATAGTGACCGACGCAATAGTCAAGCAAACAAAAGCGGGGAGATAATTTTGGAAGACTCGCCAATTCCATTGGCCATTGTCGTCGTGCAAATCCTGAAGAGTAGCGTACAAAAGACTCTCAGGAATGTCTGTCTGAGCCAGTAAATAAAGGAGTCCCCAATCAGCTAACCAGTGGTTCAACCAGAAGAGAATGTGTTGCCCATGACCCACCTGCCATATAGCTCCTTGCTGAATGAAATGCCAAACGGCTGCAATCCCTCGCCAAGTACTCGAAGCACCAGACCTCGCCAAGGTTTGAGGGATATGCACCATATCAACCTTATATTTGACCCGCAGAGTCTGAACCCAAAAAGCCTGGGATTTAGTAAGGACATCCCAACCGAGTTTCATAAAGAGAGCATCATTCATCGAAACGAATACGCTTAATACCGAGACCCCCCGCCTTCTTGGGTTTGCAAACTTCCTCTCAATTGACCAGATGAATTTTCTTGGGACCGTCCTGCGATCCCCAGATAAATGTCCTTATAAAAGTGCTTATTAACCTCTCAAAAGCTCATCCGAACGTCACTCGAGACAACTAATCTACCTATCTTATAGGCACAAACAAGCCTTCGTTACTCTTCATTACCTCAACTCCTAAAGATCAAAACTTTCTTGTGCAGAGGGAATTGCAAAAGAAAAGGAAAGAACCAAACCCTAAATTTCCATATAAATATACTTTCTTTTATTAAATTATTAACCAGAAAGCAATAATAATAAAACAAACCTCCCATTTGATATAAGAAAAAAACATAGTTTATTTTGTCATGAAGTAAACAAAATAACCAAAAGAGAGGAGCAACTACATAAGCAGTTTTATGTGTGCCCTAATTTTATTAATTCTGTCCGAGTCCTCAAGTTTCATGCTTTTTTCACCAAGCGTTGTCTGTTTGGCTCCATGGAGTTTTGAGGAAATGAAAAGCTTTCTTTTTTATCCTAAACTGTGAGAGTGGGTATTGAAAGATCTTTTTTTTTCCTTTTAGAGTCAGATCTAGTGGTGGGTTCTGCTTTGTAATTCACTTCTTCATATTCTCATTGGTTGGTTGCATTTGATTCTCATTATCTTCATCATGGCTGTGATGTCAGATTCTGATTCATTGATTCTCTGTACAAAACTTTCATCCTGTTAGATCTGATCAAAGCTACCTGCTTTGAGAATCTGCTGTGTTGTCCGTTGGTAAAATACTTGCAGACTGTGTATTGGGTTAAGAGAATTTTCTGGACCCAGATCGAAAAATCATGGATTTAGATGATTTCCGATCGATTCTCGAGAGTTCAGGTGTGGACGTGTGGACTTTCATTGACACAGCGCTTGTTGTGGCATCTTTGGATTATGGTGGAGAGCTCAAGCAACGAAGAGATAGTATTGTGGAGAGATTATACGCCACGAGTTTGACTAAGAAGTGTAGAAACTGCGATTTTGGTGATGTTGTTGAAGCTGCAAAAATCAACAGCAATGACCGTGAAATGAAGGTGAACAACCATGAAAGAAAAGGAAAAGAAGCCGAGTCTCCTTCTACACCACATGGAGATGATAGTGATCGTGATGATGGTGATAACGATGATGATGGGTTGGATCCTTATGCAGGATTGTTTGATGATAATCAAAAGAAGATTCTTGACATCAAACAACTACTCGATAATCCTAATTTGGTCTGGTGTCTGTTTTTAGATTTGTAAATTTGCTGTGACTTCTGGGTTTGGCTTTCCAGCTTTGACTTTTGACTGCTTTGGTGTTTTTCAGCCTGAAGATTCGGTGGTTGATTTGCTTCAGAATTTGGCAGATATGGATATAACATTTCACGAACTCAAGGTAACCAAAAGAAACTGTTACCAAATATTCTGCTTGTTTCTCTGTACTTTGCTTTCTTATTTCTTATATTTACTTTTCTTTTCCTGACTGTTGTTTGATTTCAGGATACTGATATTGGTAGGCATGTGAATCGTTTACGGAAGTATCCCTCCAATGATGTCAGGAGATTAGTGAAGCAACTTGTCAGGTCCTCAAGAACCAAGAAATGAAAAAGAAAAAAGAAGATATCTTTCTTTTTATTGCCTATTCAGTTTCTGGAAACTTTAAATGTAGGTTCTCTGAAGGAGCAGTAGAGGAGTTCTCTCCCTCCTAACTTAATTTGTTATCTGGTATTTAGGAAATGGAAAGAAATTGTGGATGAATGGGTGAGGTTGAATCCACAAGGCGAAAATGCATCATCTGCTCTAATGGGTAATATTATCGTATTGAATAGTTACAGTTAGCATTTTGCCTTTTTGAGAAAAAAATCCAACAAAGTGAAATGAGATAAACTTGAAGGGTTTAATCCAAAAGAGGAAGTTAATCATAGTGTTTCTGCAGCTGATGGGGACTCACCTCTGCAGAAAAATCCCCAGAATGGACATCACCAGGTGAAAGAAAAATCTTTACTTGAGTTTGGAAGAAAGTTTTTAAAAAATTGGGTCTTTCTGTTCCCATTTAAGGTTCCTATTCCTTGTCTTTTTCCTTCAGGTTCCTGATTTTGTTTACTCTCCAAATCCTCACAGTGAGTACAGATTCAGATCTAAAGATGAGTCTGATCTTACATGTCATTCTCATTTTTTAAGTAACCAACACTTCACTTTTACTGTTCTTGACTAATTTTTTATTAGATGGAAGTTCTGGTTCAGACAAAAATCATTCAGAACCAGAAAGAAAGCCAAAACCAGTTCCTCGTAAAGGCACTCTAAACAGACCCTTCCAACAATCAGTTAATGCATCAACTTCTGTTCCTCAAAGTATACAGGTACTAAGTGTGTCAGATGAGTTTCTTTAATTTGGCTCCTGAGATGTTGGAGATTTGACACAAAAGGTTTAGCCTTTTCCTTGCATTATCATTTCTGAGTAGTGTAATGCTAAATATGAATTTTGGACTTTAACTTGGTAAATATCAGTTTGATCTTAGGCATTTGCCATTTATGGTCTTTTGCAGAAACAGAAAGAACAGCAGAAAGAAAGTAACTTTGATTCTGAAAGATTGGCCTCAGCAATGAAAAGGCTTCAGCAGAACTACAAAGAAGCTGAAAATGGTTTGATATATATAAGCTTCGACCTGTTTTGTTTGATTAATTTGTTCAAGTCATGTACTGAATTGTTGTGTGTTTTTGTGTCTTGTGTTCTTGCTCTCTAAAAGCCAAAAAGCAAAGAACAATTCAAGTCATGGACATTCATGAGCTACCAAAACCAAAGAACACCTTCTTTGCAAGGAACAAAGGTGGTGGTGGTGGTGGTGGTGGTGGTTCTCAGGGAAGGCATTGGTGATCTTTTATTTCCCTTTTTTGACACAGTAATCACGTAATTAGTGACATTAAATCATTAATAGCCACGGTCTTAAGGGTGAAACCAAGCAAAAAATGCTGCTTGACTCCCATTTTCTTACCATTTGGTATTGCTTTTCATTTTGAGGAGAAACAGCTCTTCTCTAATTTTTCCTCCTGATTATAAATACTTAGGAAAAAAAAAACTCTTTTGCAAAGTAGAGATTTGAGGTTGTTTTGAGAAGAGGGGTTCTACATATATTTTGGTAATTTAGTTAGAGCAAGTGTGTGCATTGGTTAGGAATGGTGGTACCAAACCTTTATATTAAATGAGGCTTTAGTTAGGTTATGGTTGAGGAGGAGGTGGCAATTGGGTTCCAATTTTTGGTAGTTATTAATAATATTAGACATCTTGACAGAATTTGCCTCCAGAATGACAGGAACTTTAAGAGAATGTTTCCAAAGTCTTTCTTACAGTCAGAAGCCATTTTTACTATTTATAATACTGATTATTACTAATATCCACTAAAACTTAATTACAATTTTTTTTATTTGTATATATTCACTCTATGTCCAACTTACTTATCCATTTAAAGGGGTTAATGCATTTTTTTTCCTTCTCAAATGTATAAAAGAAATAATTGATAAAGACTTTAGCTAGTATTGTATCATCAAGTACTATTGATAGGATATATCCAATTTGTAATTACCAACATCTAATATAGTGTTAGGTTTAGGGTAAAAGATATGAGCTTTGACTCATTTTTGAAAAAAAATATAATTTAATATTTTTAAGAAAGGTATTTATATTTTATTAAACAAAGCACACTCTTTTACTATTTTTTGGGATAAAAAACGTTAAAGAACTAACACTTCACTGTAAAAAATTAATAAAAAAAGTGTATGCTTATTTAATAAAATATAAAAATGTGCCAATGCAAAAATAACAATTACGGGTTATTATTATTTTAGATGTACAAAAAAATTGCCAATGCATAATTTGAAGGCTGATTAAAAGAAAAAGGCTCAATAAATTTAGTTATGAAATAATAAATGTAAACAAACTAATCTTACTTTATGAACACAGCAATCATATGGTCCATTCCAAGACTAAAGAGGCTCTTATTAATTTTGAAAAATTGGCTGATTAATTAATAAATAGATCGAAACAAGAATTAATAAAGTGAATCAAAACTGAAAAATTGAAAACTAAATTAAAAAATTGGACGATTCAAGATTTTTACAATTGAATCAGTCAAATTAGTTAAATGTTTTAATCATTGTTTTTAACTTTTATTGAATTTTAATAATTTTAACTAATTATAGTTTTCTAGTTAGATAATTTGATTATATATATATATATATATATAATTTTAATGTTTCAATAATGTTGGATATAGAGAATTAATTTCATTTCATGCAATAAAAATTCCATAAATAGACAGTACTTGGACCCTACGAGACTCGTATCTCCAAGACAATGGCAGTAAAGAGGCGTAAGAGCTTGAAAGTCTGAGCATTTACGTGCTCAAACCTACCACCTCCAAGGTGGGTGACCAGACCGCCATTAGAGCTTTCAACCACAATCTTGTATAACTTACCACCTCCAAGGTGGGTGACCAGACCGCCATTAGAGCTTACAACCACACTCTTGTAGTATAACTTGCCGCTCATTAATTGCAAAACTCTGATCTGAATTTAATAAAAATGAACGTATGGCAATTGATGCACATGATTCTTAGTACCCTATTGTGATTTGACTTGCTGTGGTCTTCTGTCACCCTGCCAAGAAATCCCTGTAAATTACCATAAATTCTAAATCAGCTAAAGGAACCAACTTCAGAACAATCAATATTTTATTTGCTACGTGTTCTTTTATGAAGGGTAAGATAATAAATCCAAGATGAGGTGTTGGCTGATGATAATAATTCCTCTGGTTCAGTGTCCTCTGATCTGCAGATTGTACATATAAAAAGGTTGGTTTTGTGACCTAAGGAAGAGTGAGTGTGAAGCGTGTTGAAAGGGCTTGAGAGAAACAAAAATGGGAAGATCACCTGAAGAAGAGCACCCTCAAAAGACTTTTGGTTACCGCATTTTAAAAAAATGACATATGGCAATTGATGCACATGATTCTGAGTACCCTATTGTGGTTTGACATGCTCTAGTCTTCTGTCACTCTGCCAAGAAATCCCTGTAAATTACCATAAATTCTAAATCAGCTAAAGGAAACAACTTTAGAACAATTAATATTTTATTTTGCTACGTGTTCTTTTATGAAGGGTAAGATAATAAATCCAAGATGAGGTGTTGGTTGATGATAATAATTGCTCTCGTTAAGTGTCCTCTGCTCTACAGATTGTACATATAAAAAGGTTGGTTTTGTGACCTAAGGAAGAGTGGGTGTGAAGGGTGTTGAAAGGGGTTGAGGGAAACAAAAATGGGAAAATCACCGGAAGAAGAGCACCCTCAAAAGACTTTTGGTTGGGCTGCCAGAGATAAGTCCGGGACTCTTGCACCTTTTCATTTCTCTCGAAGGTTAAACTATTCAACCAGGCTTTTTTTTATTTTTTCTTCCATTTCCATGGTTTTATGATGATCTCTCTGTGTTTGACTGTTGGCTTAAGAGTTTTGAGAGACATGAGTCATCTTTTTCTCTTAAAGGTTACATCTTTTCATGATATCTTTTCACTGATTTTGAGTGTAAAATGGATAGTGACTTTTGATAGTAAAAAAGAAAAAAAAAATACTTACCAAGTTTTGAAGGAAACTCCGTACTTCCATGTCTTGCGAGCATTTTACTGTTTTTTGGTGTTTTAGTTTTGGTGGATCACCATGTTCATAGATCGATCTCGTGCAAAATAGCAAGAAGCACATAGAACATTTTTCTTTATGCATGGAGTTTAGTTAGTTAAGCTCTTCCCTGAGTTCCAATGGATACTTCTCCTGTTTTGGATTGAGAAAATTGTCATCCAAATATCTTCTGCTTACTCTAAATCCTAGTGAAGTTTCCAAATTCAGTTGGACAGAAAGGAATAAATTTGAGGGGAAAAAGTGGGGGACCAATGTAATGTGCTTGCTCTGTTTTCCATGAAGATGGTAACAAGAAAACTATACTTGGTGGATGAGATCCTTTCAATTTTTTTTCTTTTCGGTTCTTCCATTTTCATCATCAAGTTGAGATATCGAGGGCTTGTATTTTTTCTACTGGACCACTATTCAAAGAGCTACTTGATGTTCAAGTGAGATCGACAAGACAAGTAGATCACCAAGTTCCTATTGACAAGTCAACTTAAGAATTCTTTCTTAATCTATCAAGAAATTGTTAAAACATCAATGTTGGTATTATTGACAAACTCTTAATGTTGGTATTGTTGACAAACTCTTACTCTTCTTGGTCACAGGGAAAATGGGGATGATGATGTTACTGTAAAGATCCTTTACTGTGGAGTTTGCCATTCAGATTTGCATTCTGCTAGGAATGAATGGGGTTACACCTTCTACCCAGTTGTTCCAGGGTACGGTGCTCTGTTTAAAACTTACCCCTAACATTGTAGTATTGATTCATCTGATAAATATAAGTTTGCATCATGTCATACTTAGAGCTATATGTCCAGTTGAATCTCCTATTTCATAAGTTTTACATACTAGTTGTTGTATTGAATCATGTTCATTCGAAATAGTTTCCCTCTACAATCACATCTAGGCAGGCCTCGGATAGTATAGAAGATATTAAAATGTTCATCATGGCAATGGATGTAAAGAAATCTGCACTGGAACTTTGTGATTTTCTTCTTCAGGCACGAAATAGTAGGCGTCGTGGCAAAAACTGGAAACAATGTGAAGAGATTCAAAGTTGGTGATCGTGTTGGTGTTGGGGTGCTAGTGGACTCCTGCAAGTCATGTGAGTGCTGTGATCAGGATGTGGAGAATTACTGCCCTCAACTTACATATACCTACAACTCACTATCTCATGATGGAACAAAAACCTATGGTGGATACTCTAATATGATTGTAACCCACCAACGATTTGTTTTATGCTTTCCTGATAGCTTGCCTGCAGATGCTGGTGCACCATTGTTGTGTGCTGGAATCACAGTTTACAGTCCAATGAAATACTATGGACTAACAGAGCCAGGCAAGCATTTGGGAGTAGTAGGACTTGGTGGCCTTGGTCATATTGCCGTCAAAATTGCCAAGGCCTTTGGACTCAAAGTTTCAGTGATTAGTTCATCACCTGGAAAGGAAAGTGAAGCCATCAACAGGCTTGGAGCTGATTCATTCATTGTTAGCAAAGATCCTGAGAAAATGAAGGTATGCACCATCAAAACTCGAGATTTTGACACATTTTCCTGAAGAGCTTTATAAGATCCAGATTGGAATTATCAATTAATGAAATATTACAGAGTTTCTGCTATGAATGTGCAGGCAGCTATTGGTACTATGGACTTCATCATTGACACAGTATCTGCAGTTCATGCCCTGCCTCCACTTCTCAGTCTGTTGAAGGTGAATGGGAAACTGATTATGGTGGGCTTGCCAGAGAAACCCTTGGATCTTTCAATTTTTCCTTTAACAGCGGGTAAGCTGCATTTTGTTTCATAGCAATAGTGTAGAACCATAATCCTGACAGCTTCTTACACTGTAGAATGAATATAAAAATAATAACATCACTAGAAATTTTGCTAAGGCACGGGGTATGGAAAGGTTCAATAGTTCTCTTACCCTTAACTAGTAAAGAGACTATTTCCAAAATAATGTAGAATGAGCATGAAGAATAAAAGATGTAGATATAGAAAATATTGCACTCAACCCAAAACTCTACAGCTCAGCTTTGTCCATTTTGTGTCAATGCAACTAAGCATTTTGATGTTTCATTTTAAAGCAGTCTGGGATTGGATAGAACAGGATCATAATTCAACTAAAATAAAAATAAAAATAAAAATAACATAAAATATTATTATGAATAAAAATAAAAGTGATAATACAAATATTCAAGAACTAAATTTAAGTTATAAATGTTAAGTTATAATTAATAGGATTGGATTCTTACAAACTCTATTTTTATGTTTGAATTTATTTCTTGATACTTGAAAAAAGATGATTATTTATAAGTAAATCAAATTAATTAGAATGGTATATTTCATTATCTTTTAATTTGTTTTAATTATGACACATTTGTATATTTACTTTTGTCACCATAAATTATTTATTTTCATACAGATATTTTTGTGAATAATTTCTGACTGGAACAGTTCTCCAGTAATGCCCCTCTGAATGTGATTCTGTTCTCATTTTCATCAATCTGATTCTTACAGGAAGGAAGCTTGTTGGGGGAAGTAGCATAGGAGGAATGAAAGAAACTCAGGAGATGCTGGACTTCTGTGCAAAGCATAACATTACTGCAGATGTTGAGGTGATCAGAATGGATCAAATCAACACAGCCATGGACAGGCTCGCCAAGTCCGATGTCAAGTACCGGTTTGTGATCGATGTGGCCAACTCCCTGACAGAGTAGATCTGCCAACCTCCATTGTTGGATCTTCAATAGGTTTGAACTATTAAAGAGACATGAGTGTGCTAGCTTGGTTTTTAAGAGAGGCATTGGACAAAATAAGTTCTTGTTCTCAATACCATTGCATGTTTGCATGAATCTGACATTTGTATTTTAATACTATTTTAGGACAATTATGAATAAGGATCAATTATTAAAATTATTTAGCAACAAGAATTTAAATTAATTGTTACTCAAGTTCTTTTAATATGAATATTTTTACATAAAAGATTATTGCATTATTTTAATCAATTAACATAGGACAGTTGACAAGAAACAATCTCAAACATTTACACAAGACAAAAACTAAAATCTGTAATAATTATAAATTCATAGGTAGAGTTACTTCACATAAATAATAATAATAATAATATGCTGTGATATATCTATATATATTTAAGTTGAGATAAAATATTTTTAATTATATATTAATTCACTTAAATCCAATCTAATTTTTGCACTCTTAAGGCAAATTTTCAACGTGCTTGGAGATTAGGTCCTGTAGGTATCAAACCTTTGGAAAACTCATGAATTGCGTTAAAAATCTTATTAAAGGAAATTTCCTAACATCTTTTACAGTCATACGAAAGCTATCTTGTGTTGCATATTGTTTGAATCGTTCAATTCGGAGTTCCAATTAGTTTGGAATCTTCCTAGAAGTCCCTTATGCTTCTGACAATTGGATAACTGACAACGGAAGACTCCTGCGTAGCATATTGTTTGACTTGGTCAATTCAGAGCTCCAACTAGTTTGGAATCTTCCTGGTAGTCCCTTTTGCTTCTGACAATTAGATAAGTGGCAACGTAAGGCTCTTTTGTGGCAAAAACTTAAGCTTCTTCTTGTCATGCACTAAACTTAACAGGCTGTAACCTAGTTGATTATTCATTTTCTCGTGATTATAAAGATTAATAAAGTTTACCTGGAAACTCTAATTAGTTCGGCAGTTCTATATATAGCTAGCTGACATGAGTTTCTATTTCTATATCAACTCAGAGTCCTGAACTTGAAGCAGAAAAGAAAATGAATAATCATCACCTGGTTTCCATAGCTTTTCTTCTGATTATCGTCAACTTTGTGGAGCCAAGTTCAGACTCTCTCGAAAGAGCAACTTTGGATCCTATTCATGGCTTCAAAGAGCTACCCTTTAATGGATCATATTACGTTTTCCACAAGCCATATAACTTGCCTCTAAACGAACGCTACAGTTTCAAGAATGGAGTCCACAGATTTTGGGTGTATACCACAGACAAGCCTCTGTATAAAGGCAGCCCTACTAGACCTCGAACAGACATCATGGTCAATGTAAGTAAACAGTTCCTTCTTTCTCTCTGTTTCATCTGTCTTACAATTTTCACTTGGTTAAATCAAAGATTTTAAATGATGTGGTTTGTGATTACGAGTTATTGTGCGGAGAACCAGTGATTCGGAGCATGAAACGGTCCGATTTAACTCTTATTTTTTATGAATGGTTGATCTGTTCATTTTGCAATCAAGCTGGTAAAAACCGCTGAATCGGTAAAAGAAAGAACCGGCTGTTCTATTTAAAATGTCTTAATTTTGATGATTTCTACTTAAATGAATATTATGATTAGTGATCTTTTTTTTAATCTTTTTGATAAAATATGACTAGTGAGCTTTGTTATCTTATTTTGTATTGTGTTGGTGAATTTTAAAAAAAAACTTATATATTTTGAAGTTTAAAGGTTTAAGTTAAATTTATAATTAGATAAATAATTAAATAGTATGTTTAAAAATTATCTTATAGATATAATATATTTATTAGTCACCGGTTCGATCACGGTTGAATTCCGGTTGAGCTATTAACCCCTAAATCAGTTGCTTCTGCGGTTCAATCACCGGTCCGAATTTTAAAACATTGGTTATAGCAATTCAAAACCTTAATTACGTATGTGATTAACAATTCAAAACCTTTACTAAATCAGAAGTAAGATTGCTTACCTAAAACGAATTATGCTTGACCATATATTGTTCTTCCAATCTTCCATGAACAGGGATACAAGTATTCTAGCGGTGTCATGCAATTTGAGGGACATGGATTCGTGCCAAAAGGAACAACTGGTGTGTGTATAATGCAAGTGTTTGGATCTGATCCCCCTCATGCCACAACCTCAATGCTCAGAGTCTACAATGGTTCACTAACATACTATAGGATTCCGATTGTTCCAAATATATATGCAAGATGGTTTCGATTAAATGTAATCCACGATGTGGAATCCTCAAAAGTAGAGGTGTACGTTGATGGAGTTCGTAAGTACGAGGCATCTGGACGTGGAGGACCTCGGCATTACTTCAAGTTTGGGGTTTACGCACAGGATTTTTCTTCTGATCGAATGGAGTCTCGTTGGAGAGGAATCAAAATCCTTAAGAAACTGTGACTTCTTGTTGGAGTTGATGTCTAGCTAGTAAATTAATTATATGTTTATCTCAATAATAACTAGAATGTCAATCACTACAAGCTCAAATTTTGATAAATTTTGAATGTTGAGGATTGACGGCAATAAATCAAAAATGGCATAGTTTAAACTAAATACGATCAAGTTCGAATAATTTAAAGTTTGATTGAGTCGGGATTAAAATAATTTGAATTTTTTTGAGTCAATCATATTAAATTGACCTTTAACAAATTTAATTTTGATTCAAATTTTAATTAATTTAAATTTAATTTGTTAAACTTTAATTAAATCAGACCTTACTAATATTGTCATTTTAACATTGAGAAAAAAACATTTTTTACAATTTTATTAAAAAAGCGGATAATATTTTAATTTTTAAGTTTATTTTTATTTTTATTTCTCAGTTAGTATCTTTTTCACCATCTTTTATATTTTTTGATATATTAACTTTTAGATTATTGTATATCAATAAAATAGCTTCCCAGATCTTTAAACTACATATTATGTATGTGTAATTTACTAAAACTATTATGGATAATTTATCTTTTCAAATAAATTAATAATAACATAATATTCATGAGAAAGTTTACCTCCCTATGATTAACATAAGGTCAAACTCCCTTATTCTAATCCAATTTATTTAATTTATAAATTGTTTATATTTTGTGTCTACACTTTAACTACAAAAGAAAGACGACAAAAGGTGACGTGATGGCATAGCATTGCCGGAGGTTCTTTTTTATTTTTATTTTAATTCTGGTCAAATAGGGTTTTATTTATTTCCTAATTAAATAAATATAAACAGCTTGATACCTAGCAGTTGCTAGACATAGAAAAGTCTAGTGTGATAGGATAATGGTAAAAGATACCCTTTAAAGTTCACCAAAACAGTTAGTAAGTTATTAGGAGATATTTACTTTAACGTTCGCTCCACGTAAGAAGTCCAACTTAATGTCATTTCTATTTTTGCTAGTTGTAAGTCTTGGACAAGACTTTCAGGCCTATAACTTGGTTTTTCAAGACAGTTGTATGGAGAAAGATACTGCGAGGTCATCTAAAATCGTAGGATTATCGTACTCTTAGGGTCTTTAAGCAAAGAACCCTAGCTTAACTAGTGACAAGAAGAGCTGGACTTTGCAGCTTATCAGGTACTAGTAGATCTGGACACTATCAGGTATATCTTTTGGTTATATTTTATTTTTATTTATTTATGTATTTATTGTAATTTTATTTACATAATTATTTATCTTGCCAGTTTTACTTATTTAAAGAATGTAGATCTACCGGAAACAACCTCTCTACTATATAGAGGTAAGACCAGGGACGGATTCAGAAATTTTTTTGAACAGGGGCAAAATTTTAATGGGGATAAAAAAATTTTGAGTAAGGGGCAAAATTTTATTTATTTTATGAAAAATTTAAAATAATAATATTTTTATATGAACTTTTTTTAAAAAAGTGGGGGCACTTGCTTCCAATGTACATCCGTATTTGGATAAACTACGTAATATTAGACCACTTTAGACTCTGCTTTATTTTGAAAATTCGGACTAAGATAATGATACGTGGCTCTTGTAAAGAAGTGATTGTTCATTGTTGGAAGATTAATGGTTTTGTTTTCAGAATATTTAAGGAATAACATCAAGATCATTCGTAAATGTGTTCTCTTTTGACTGCTACTATAAGAAAGATGTCAACATCTTGGTTTTGATTAAATGACTAGCCGGCAGATTCTCAATTTCATATTATTAAGGCTGATGGCTCTTTGATAATAATAAAAATATCTTCGCCATCTTCATTCTATATACTTCATTATTCCTATATTTTTACAACACTTTGGATCATCCCATGATACTCTAATCCTATCCCGTCACAAGCTGAAAAATCCATCTTCTGCAACAAGTTGTTCTCTTCTTGTCCTCTCAAAACAATGGTTAGTTTTTGTGAAACTTTGACCTTCTTCTTCCTCTTAACCATCCTTCACTTTCGATGTTTGGCTCAAGGACCTGATGATCTTACAAAAGGGTTCATGTCCCTCCCACTGAATCGATCATACTACAACATCCAGAGGCCTTACGATGTTCCTGAAGATCAACGATACAGCTTCATCAATGGAGTCCACAAATGCTGGGTTTACTCCACAGACAAACCTCACACTCGTACAAGTCAAACCAAACCACGTACAGAGATAGCCATACACGTAAGGCTATTCTAATTTGATCTGTGTGAAGTTACTTCGATTTATAACGTCAAATCTTTCTTCTCTTCTTCTTCTTCTTCAGGGTTACGAATATTCTTCCGGAATTTGGCAGTTTGAAGGTTACGGATACGTGCCAAAGGGGGCATCAGGAGTGTGCATTATGCAAGTATTTGGAGCAACACCTCCTCCTGCAACGACGCTTATGCTGTGGGTTTACAATGGCTCGCTCATGTACTATATGTCTCAGGTTTTAGTGCCTGAAGTCTATGACAAGTGGTTCAAGCTGAATGTTATACATGATGTGGGTGCTTCGAAAGTGAGAGTTTACATCGATGGTTTTCTGAAACTAGAGGCAAATGGACGTGGAGGCACATCTCATGCGTTTAAGTGTGGTGTTTATGCTCAAGACAATGATTCCCAGTACATGGAGTCTCGTTGGAAGGATCTAAAGGTTTTGAAGAAACAAGACCGTTAAATGATCTCAAGTGTAACTATAGAAAAAATCGTTTGAACGATTATGGGATTATATGCTATTATGATGAAAAGATTGAATATCAACTGGTACTAGAAAATGCTAAATATCTAATAAAATTAAAAATTTTGAAATATAATTAAAAGAGATTATTTTTATTTATCGAAAATATTAAAGTTTAATTAAAAAATTAATTGATTTATTTTAGTTTATAAGAAGTTATTAATCTATAAAATTGTCTGATTAATTAATAAACTGATCAATTTTAACAACAAGAATTGCTAAAATAAATTAAACCAGAAAGTTAATAACCGAATCGAAAGTTGAACAATTTAAAGTTTTTACTATTAAACCGGTTGAATCAATTACAGTTTTTAATTGTTAGTTTTTATTCTCGTTTAGTTTGATCCCATCTTTACTTTTTAATTTGTTTATTCTTCAAAAGCAACAAAGAACATATGAATTGTTATAAGTATACGTTAACATTTGATTAATTGTTAATCTTGGTTTAATTAAATAGTATAGGTGAAGGCAGTGATTGAAGAACTTAATTGCAATGATTCCAAAATACAAAACATTAAAGCGAATCATCTTAATCTCTGAACATTAATTAAGTTTTGGATTCTAAGTTGTATGGACTCTTTAAAATTTCCAAGTGCATAATCTTCTCAATTCTTTAGGTTTAAACTTCTTAATGACTATTTAGATACATTCCTTTATTTAATTTTATGTTGTTGGCTTATTAAATAATTTAGCATGTCCACCAATTCATTATTAGAGTCTAGGAAGATTTAATGATGAATAATAAGTTATTCACTTACTTCTCAAATAATTTAATTTAATATAAGACACAAACTCACTTAACCATTGGATCAAACTCTTACATTGAACATGCTTGGATTATAATAACCACAAAGACATCATACGGGGTAACCAAATATGATTAATATCACAATATGTAGACCCATAGTTCAATAAAAATACTATAACGCCGGCTTGATAATTTAAACTCTTTCTATGTTATGATTGATAATTTAAACTCTTTCTACGTTATGATTGTTGGACAATTTTGTTCTTTCTCATAAAGTTAGACAACTATTAATTGCATTTTTTAGTTTTTAAATAAATTATCAGTTAAGTTATGTAATTTGATCTAAATAACGATAATAAAGTGACCTAATAAATGATCTAGATCAGTGGGTTTAAGTCCGGGCGAAAAATAGATCCCTTTTAGTGTGGACCTAGTCCATATCGACCTTGTGATGGGGAAGCCCGATACGAAAGCTATATAAAAGTTAAGGTCTTCTGCAGTTGCTCATATCAATTGTAAGTATAAAGAAACTCTGACTCGTCAAGAGAGCTTATGTATTGAAAAACTGTAGAAAGACCTAGCTCGTGTCTCGATAAGCACTTTCCGTAAAAATCCCAGGAGGTTCGTGATCGTTTGGAACTCGAAATCGGCATCAGAATCAAAGATTAAACTGAAATCAAGTATTTCGCATTACCTTCGTGATTAATTCTTTCATATGGATCTTGCTTACGTAATAAGGTCTATACTACTTACCACATTATGATATGATTCATTTGAAATGATTCCTCATTCTTAAATTAGTGGCCATTTACATTCATTAGCAAAAAGAATTGGTAGTCAAATTTTGCTTAAACCCTTATCAAGTATTCCATCTTCCAAATTTTTAGAACATTTATGTTTCATTTAAGGATGACAAATTAGAACCAGTCTAATTCAAAATTAATAAGTCAAATTTAAGTTGATTAGATTTATAATTAAGATTCGACTTGAAAAGTTAATCCAATTCAACTCAAACGGTCCAAATTAATTTTAAAAATAACATTGTTTTATTATAACTACTCGAATTCAAGCTATAACTCATTTTCATCCCTATTTTCATTCACTTGTAGGGTTAAATCCAACTAATTGCTTTGATATAATAGGTGAGATTAGATTAGGATTAGATCTCCTATTATTCTTATCATATTATATTAAATTTTATCTATATATTTGGGTTGAGATGAACTAAGCATGATCTAATCCACATCAAATTTTCTGTTCCACTTACTCTATTCCAACCCTGTTCTATTAAATCTCATCCATATATTTATGTGTTAAAAGATTTTGAGGATACGTCGAAGGTCTATTTCCCTAAACTAATCATGTAATATATTTCGATGTTCTTGCCTTTAATAAATTTTTTTTCCGAATCCCGAGTCAACTCCCAATTACTGACCTGTAAAATGCCAAATTAATTGCTGTTTATATATACAACTACGTACGGATACCCTAAACTTACTCGACTGACCTAGGGATGAGACACATAGCTTGTTGTTACCGAATATACAACAAAATGTATAGCAAGAATGATTTACAAATCCTTCCTCTCGACCATCTCACGTAGATAATACCTAGAACTGTAACTTGTTCGTTGCCAAGTTCTTGTCAAACCTTTTACGTACACAATCTTTCTTCTATGTGCAGACCCAACTTTTGTTTTCTTTTAGCACCTTCTATATATAGGCTACAAGCTCCATGCTCTATATATGCAACGAAAAGTTTCACCCTTTTCGCATTCAAAATCACTAAAAATGGCCACCATTGTTGCTTTTTGTGCTCTCTACTTCATGCTGATTCAGTTGGTTTCTCACCAGTTCATTTCCTCTGTAGCTGTTGATCCCACTAAAGGGTTCACTGCTCTTCCCCTAACAAAATCCAATTTCGTCGTACAAAGACCTTACGATGTTCCTGAGAATCAACGATACAGCTTCAAGAATGGTGTTCATAAGCTTTGGGTGTATTCTACTGACAAGCCTCACTCTCCTAATAGCGAGACAAATCCCAGAACTGAACTTCGCATCAGCGTAAGCTACCCTCAACCCTTCCCTTAGCAAATAGCTAATCATCTTCAACTTATTGGAATTAATTATAAATCAATTTAACAGATTATCTTTTTTAATTCTTCGATTTTAATGTTGTTTTTTTTGTTTTTTTAAGGGAATTTTAATGTTGTTTTAAGTTCATTTGATTCCCATGTGTGTTATATTTATTTTTATTAATGATTTAAAAACTCAACTGATTTTACGAATCTAACCATAAAATTTTTGAATCGTCGAACTTTTAAATTCTATTTACTTTAATAACTCTTATCGTTAAAAATGATCAGTTTATTAACAACATAATTTTAAATTTTTAAATTTTAGTTGATCTTTATTCAATTTTATAACGATCTAATATCAATTGAATATTGGAAATCTTAAACCTCTTGTATCTTTAACTTCTTATCCATTTTTAAAGCATTGCTTCTTATAAAAGGTGGCTTTTTATGAAAAGTTTATAGTAATTTTAATCTTTGGCTTTATAAATTTAAGAAAAAATTTTAAATATCTTAAAATTTTAAAAAATTTGTGAAATTGGAGCAAAATTGTGGGCTTTTATTAACTTAATTTTTTATATTCCAAAATGAATTGAACCCTTTTATAAAAAATTATAGAGTATTTTACAACTTTATGCAAAAGTCATATGCCTTTTTTTATAAATAGTTGTCCTATTTTTTTCTTTTGAATCCATTCTTAATTTGTAAAATTAATTACAAATAATGTTATTTAAAAATTTAAAATCAAATTAAATTTTTTTTACAAGTATGATTTCACGAAAGAAATAAAGAGGGTATACTTAAAATTGAAATTTTAATTAAAATTCAACATAATTTAATATGCAAAGGAAAAGTTACGTATAATTGATATCCCTCCTTCGATCTTTACTAAACTAAAAGTCTTGTCTATTAGAATTGTTCTTGTCGTCCTCGTCTAATATAACTTCACTCAAAATCAATAAAAAACTTGAATTGCTCGAGTTTTAAATCAAATTCAAACATAAATTTTTAATTTTTAATTAAAAAAACCCGAAAGTTAAAATAATAAGATTGAACTCAAACTTGCTTAAAAAGTTTTATACCGAAGTCAATCAACCCATTACAATGCTAGGTATGTCAAAGTGAGATTGTTCTGCTATCCTCTTTCCCTCTAATGATTCAACAGGGATATGACTACTCTTCCGGTGTCTGGCAATTAGAAGCATATGGTTTCATACCATCAGGCACATCAGGGGTTTGTATCATGCAAGTGTTCGGAGCACAAGCTCACGCCTCGACCCTAATGCTCAGAGTCTACAATGGTGCAGTGTCCTACTACAGAGCTCCTGTCCTCATCCCACATGTCTACGACAAATGGTTTAGACTCAACGTAGTTCACGACGTCGAAGCCAGTAAGGTGAAGGTGTTCGTCGACGGGAAGCTGGTTCATCAAGCGCCAGGTCGTGGGGGCAAATCTCATTTCTTCAAGTGTGGAGTCTATGCTCAGGATGATGCTTCTCACTATATGGAGTCTCGTTGGAGGAACATTAGGGTTCTTAAGAAAAGTTGAAATCTTAATATTATTATTGAGAGGAGTGAAGGGATTTTTTGCTAGATTGCTTCTATTGTGATCAAAACAAAATAATCCCATTTTAATATTTTATTATTATTAGCATATACTTCTATGTATTAAGCTATAATGCAAGAATAAATATTTTCTTGTCATAATTTATTTATTGTACCTAATTTAGATTTTATATCATATATATGATTTTAAAAAAAAATTAAATGTTGACATCGTAAGAGAAAAAAACCTGTTTATAATATACAGAAATTAGAAATCAGTCACGATTTAATTGAATTATAATTTAAAACTCGAGTTTAAGTGTTTAATTGTCAGACAATATTAAACTTGATATTGTCTTAGATTAAACTAATTAAAGATTAATAAAATAAATCAATCTAATTAAACTCGAATATTCAAACTATATAAAATTAAGTCTTAATAAATTAAAGTCTAATCCGATTCATTTTTACGTAAAAAAATTGTTTATTAATTATAAGATTATATTCCTGTTTCATTTTTATTATAAGAAACTATAATATATGGTTTTAGAATTAATTATAATTTAATTAAAAATATCTTAAAAATTAATTTTAAATCTTTTTATTTAATTAAAATTCTCAATATTTTTAAATATTAAATCTCTAACTCACTTTAATTTTTTTTTGCATTTTTATAAAAGGCTATTTTTGTAATTTTAACATTTTGCAGAGGAATAATTTACCGGATAATTCAACTTTAATTAAAAATGAATTAGTAACAAAAATTTCAAAAATAAAATATATAAAGTTTTGGGCCTAGCGGCCGGGTCTAGTCTCGGCCTGTTTGCGGTGACATTCTCTAAGCTGCATACACTTTCCCCCGCTCTGTACACCGAACCCATCTCCGATCGATATGAGTGCGGCGGAGCTGCCAAGAAAGGAGGCCAGCGTGTTGAAAGGCCACGAGGGTGCGGTGTTAGCAGCTAGATTCAACGCCGATGGCAATTATTGCCTCAGTTGCGGAAAAGACCGAACTATTCGTCTATGGAATCCCCACCGTGGAATTCACATCAAGACCTACAAGTCTCACGGCCGCGAAGTTCGCGATGTTCATGTTACCTCGTACAACCTCTCTCTCACTCTCACTTTCTATGTCTGTAGTGTAAAACTTTTGTGTTGGTGTTTATAACTAGTGCGGCGTTGTGTAGGGATAATTCCAAGTTAATTTCATGCGGAGGTGACCGACAAGTGTTTTACTGGGATGTTGCGACCGGTCGTGTTATTCGCAAGTTTCGGGGACACGACAGCGAGGTTTGTCTCATAACGTTGTTTTGCGAAAAGGGTTGTGTTCGTTTCGTGTATATAAACAGCTTTTTTCTTCGTCTGCTGGATAGGTGAATGCTGTGAAGTTTAATGAGTATAGTTCTGTAGTAGTGTCTGCTGGATATGATCAATCCTTGCGTGCTTGGGATTGTAGATCACACAGTACTGAGCCTATTCAGGTTACTAAGAATGTTACTCTTTCTTTCCCATGATTTGTGTAGATACTTTATGGGTTATGTTCTAAGAAAGCTCTGGTTTTGTTGCAGATCATTGACACTTTCTCGGACAGTGTAATGTCTGTGTGTTTAACCAAAACTGAAATTATTGGGGGAAGCGTGGATGGTACTGTGAGGACATTTGATATACGAATTGGTAGGTGGGTATTACCATGATGAACTATTCATTAAACCTGCTTTTCCATTGTCAGTTATTCCAAAATGCTCTCATCTTTTTTGGTTTTAAGCAATAAATTTCTCATCTTTTTGGGTTTTTAGAGAAATATCAGATGACTTGGGACAACCTGTGAACTGTATTTCAATGTCGAATGATGGTAACTGCATACTAGCAAGTTGCTTGGATTCTACTTTGCGTCTTCTGGATAGGTAATATCGAATGTTTAATGATGCTTTGAGTAATCACATTCAAGCACTCCCAACTTACCAGTTTCTTATGACAGAACCGCTGGTGAGTTACTGCAAGAATATAAAGGGCATACTTGCAAGGTTAGTGCTCTCCTTTTTGTGTAGTTCTGGCATTGATACTTCTAAGTTTTTAATATCATTATTGATTGGATCTGGATTATCTATTAACCTCAGTTTTCATTCTATCTCAATTTACATTATCCTTAGTTAAGCAAGTACTGATGAGTTTTTTCTAGTCTTTTTATGACGTACTTTTCTTATATGGGAGTGCTGATTGTATCTAGTTTTTGATATTGTTCCAGTCATACAAATTAGATTGCTGCCTTACAAATGATGATGCCTATGTGACTGGAGGATCAGAGGATGGCTATATTTACTTCTGGGACCTTGTTGATGCATCTGTAGTTTCAAGCTTTCGTGCTCATGGCTCAGTGGTAAAGTAGTTTCTGCACTTATTCCATACATGAGCTTTTATCTCCAGTCTTTCACCCTCTCCGCAAAAAATATTGTCGATTTTGATGCTTGATGTGTTTAAACTTCATTTCTGAAAGTTTCTTTAGGAAAAAGTTTCTCTGCCGCTGTTATTTGATCGTTTGCATTTTCTCGACTGTCTGCAATTTGTCCATGCGCAACCTTGTTTGGAAAGGCCTTTCTTTAATCAGCTGGACGACATTAGACAATTGCCTGAATGATTCCAGATCATCTCATTTCTGGTTGTTAGCTGCTGAATTCAATGAGAATGAGTTCTAACCTCGAGCTTTTAAATTTTTTTATGACTTGTAAAAACTAGATCTCGTATGTCGTTAACACTGGTCACTTTGATCATCATTTGAAAGCTTTTCCAACACTTTTATCTGATAAAGTGGTTTAGAAATTACCTATCGCCTTACTCTTCAATTTGTATATCTGGTGTTTCTCCATTGACACATCAGCTAGCACATCTTTCATGCGTGTTCTTTATTTTATCATGCATTATTCAAATTAACAAGGTCGCAAAGCTGTTCTATGAGTGTTTCATATGCCTTTACTTTCTCCCTCTGAGTCTATTATAAATGTTGCTTATTGTAACTATGATTAACCATTTTGCGGAAGAGTAATACCGAAGTTTCTGATCCGTATATCAATCACAAGAACGTATATTTTAGTATCATTGATTAGCTTTCGGATTTTATGTTCAATAGTTTAAAGATGTTCTGTTCGCGTTTGGCAGGTTACAAGTGTGAGTTACCATCCAAAAGAGAGCTGCATGATAACAGCCTCGGTCGATGGCACCATTCGGGTTTGGAAGAAGTGAGCTTATTAGGCATTCACTTGCAGAACAGACAGGTTCTTGTTTAGTTTTGACATGAGGCGATCTCACGGAGCAGAAACAGAAAATTACTTCACCATTAACTCCTGATACAAGGAAACTGATGTTCTTCAAAACTCAAAATCCTGCTACATCTGTTAAACAGTTGATATGAAATTGCACAGGGTTACAAGACCATTGAAAGTGGAACAAAGATTTTTAGTCAATGTTCTGCTACGATTCCTTGTAAGATACAACTTTTTTTCTTTCACTCAACTGCAAAAGTACTGTGATCAAGTTGTGCACATAAACTAATTCATCTATCAAACCAATCCAAAGAATACGTTTATGTCTACAAAGCAATGATTAAAGCATTCAACTGGTTCGATAGGTTTAATCTAAAAACCTTAAAGTCAAACACTCAGAACTCCCATACTTTTTTCCATATAATCTGCAACTCAATGAACGTGACACATCGATTCAATTTGCAGTTTGGGTGGGATCAGTACTGACCAACTCGTTTGATAATATTTTTGCTGGTTTACATTCTCGAGGTAAGTCATTGCAGTCCATGGTAGAATATAGAATTGATGGACCGATCCAAAATCCTGTTAAAATCTCGAAAAGTATTTATTTATTAATGTTATTATACGGACTGAGAGTCTATTCGATATTAATTTTTAAAAATACCTATTTTAAGTATTTTCCTATTATTAAAAAGGGAGAGCTAAATAAAAAATTCCATTCACATAATGTAAAGATGGATGACATGCATGTGACCTTAATTATCAACTTGAATGGAAGTGAAGTCAATGTTAATTTCCTATGTATTTTATTGGATTCTATTTTTTAAAAAAATACACATATCATGATTGGATTTTTTTTTGTAAATTTTGTGATTTTTAATTATTCATCAAACTATTGACTTTAATCCTTTTTTAGTATCTTCATAACATATTGTATCTGGGTCTAAAAGCCTTTCTATTCGGTATAAATAAGGCTGCATAATATCAAACCTTTCTGAATCCCATGTTTCAGTGAGAATTCAACTGGGTTTTAATAATAATTGTTAAGAATCTCACATCGGACACGTGTGAATGCATTAAGTCATTTATAATAGTATGCAAACCTCCCCTCTCAAGCTAGCTTTTGGAGATAAGTTAGGCCTTTCAACAATAACGATGATGATCTTTAGAAGATAGAGACATGTAGTTTCTAAAAATGCATTCATTCAATTTAAGAATTATTATGTATATTTAACAACGTATTTAACACTTATTATTATATTTTTTAAAAATGTATTTTAACTTAATAATTATTAATAAAAAATTAGATATAAATTCTGACAAGGAAGTGTCAATTATATGCTACTAGAAGTACTAATAGATCCAACTATTAATATTTGACCTTGGCAAATAGGGATAAGGTAAGTTGTGAAGTTGCTTTCAATTAATTAAAATTGTCAGTTTCATTTTGTCAACACGTCCATTTCCTAATCACTTTAACAAGAAAAGTATTCAAAGTCTTGCATTGAAAATAAGTGCCATAACTTGCTGCATTTGAGCTGGTTTTAACCTTGATTTTAGTTATGATTTGGTAAGAAGTATGGAAAATAATGATCGGGTTAGTCTAAGCTCGAATCAGTTGGTTATATTTGAATTGGTCAAATTGAATTAATTTATTAATTTTAAATTAAATTGACTTCAATTCTAAAAAATATATTATGTAATTGATCAAGCGTAAAAAATTTGTTAAACACGAGCTTAAGTTTGGGTTTGAATTAAATCGTATTTTTTCAATTGAATTCACTAATTTACAATCCGAGACGATATTTTTGATTTAGCTCGATTCAAAATTGAAGGATTAAATTTAAATAGATCATAATTTGAGTTAGGTTCTAATTTAAGAGAGTGTGTGTCGAATTTATTTTGAATTAATTAAAATAAAGTGATATTATTTTATTAAATATAACTAAAATATCATCACTTTTAATTTGAAATTTTCGACTCGAGCGTGACAACCCAGATGTTCCTTTTAAGAGAGCGGGAAGAAAGTGTAAACATGAGCAAAATGCCTTCCTTTTTAACACGGTTTTGATCACAGGTTTTGTTTAGTTGTCTGCAACAAAAGGACA
>JAOSBP010000204.1:27530908-27545413 GCA_027563825.1 Erythroxylum mucronatum
CTATATTATTATTTTTAGGGATACATTAAATACTATTTGGATAATGTAATAGTATAATAAATACTATTTTATAAGATGCTCAAGTCGAAGCCATACTTCAACCGACACATAATACCCAAGTTTTGCATCTTTGTGGTTAGCAATCAAAAAGGGTTTTGGTTAAAAGTTAATTTAATGTTAAACGCTGTCGTTTTCTTGATGGGTAATCATTAAAGTGATCCAAAAGATTAAGCAAGCGAGTGAAAGCGAAAGTCTCCAATAAAAAAAAGGAAAGAAAATAAAACTATGTGCTTTTGTATCCACCGACACTTTTGATGCTCATGTGGCACGAAATGACAAAACCAATCAAACAAAACATATGATAAAATAGTAACATATGTACAGTGAAGAGAAGGAAAGGTAGACACGCATGATAGGCAGGACTTTTCCTAATATGCATCTCCTCCTCCCAACTAACCTCATTTTTTAAATAATTTAAAAAAGGTAAAGAAAGATATATGTTTATCGAAGTTGGAAGAAGGTCATCAATTATATGTAATTTTTTTATTTTACAAAAGATATATTTAAGTTATTTATATTCAGATTAATTTTTGTTTGAATCGGATCAGCCCGTAAGGGGTAACAAATACAATTTTTCAGTAAGAAATAAGTAACTTTATCAGTTGTTCAAGGGTTCGTTCCCAAAATTAAATTTGTATTAAATTTATAAAAATAGTTAAAAATATCTATTCATTTTTAATAAAAATAGAATTAAGTGACTATTATATTATTTTTCCCACATTGATAAAATTTTAATTTCAAATAATACATAACAATATTTTTTTTGAGGGAATACATAACAATATTAAAATTATATATTTTTAATAGATTATTTAATGGGTTTGTTAGAAAAAAAAAAGAATAGACTCAAAGGAGTGGGGGTGGTAAAGCATCAACATCACATTGTTGTGTTATGTGAGGGTTCAAATTGGGTATTTAATAATTGGATTCATGAGTTGTCTAGAACCACTATACTATTTGGGCACACCACTAACATACATGTATGTATCACAATCAATTAATGTGTCAATCAGGAGTGGACCGTATTAAACGAATCGGAGAAAGTGTCCAATTTCGGGTGACAACAACTTATGTCTGCACATAAGCTCCACGTACTTGACCCCAAAGTTACCTACAGTAATTTAACTTTTCACTATTCATCACATTTTTTAACATATCCATTTCTATTAAAAAGGAGTAATTATTAAATATATTTTTTATTAAAATATGTAAAACATGGTAAAGATTAACAATACAAGATAAAATTAAATATGTAATAATTTATAAATTAAATATTTAATCTTAAACTATGATATTTTATATTAAATATAATATAAATAAATAAATGATTATATAAAGACGTGATAATTAATAAAAGAAATGATAATATATGATAAATATATTTTTAATATAAAAGATTAATGTCGTTTTTCATGTTAGAATTATTTCTTTTGATAATTAAATTTAAAATAATTTATAAATTATGTAGTTACTAGTAAATGGACTATTTTTATTATTGGCAACCAATAAAATTAAGATGATTATTTAGTTTAATTTAAATATAATAAAAGTAAGGAAATATTTATATAAAATTAATTTTTCACCATGCAAATTGGAGCACCCTGTTTTTGTTAGGGTGTTTCAATCCTGTGTCCGTTAATCTAGTCCATATATTTGTGTGGACCTTACTTAACATTTTGGTGAGATTTAATAAGATATAATAAAATCTGATTAATCGGAACAGAAGACCTAATTCCGTGAGAAGAAGATATAAAACAATTATATATATCATTGATCATACAAATAAAAAATGAAAAGGGTAATAATTTTTTTTAAAAGCCCTAAGTTTTGTAGGATTCTAATACTGGAAGAGGTTCTAATTGTCCCACCAAAAAGGCATTTAAGAGTACACAGAGTCCCACGCAAAGAGACAGAAGAGGGTACAGTCTACAGTGAGTTAGTCAGAGTCCCATACAGTCAAATTTATAAAAAAATCGTCCGTACAATACCAAAAAGGAAAAAAAGTGAAAAATGTATTTGGGTGTTTAATTTATTATTTAAAATGATTTTTATAAATAAAGAGAGAGAGAGAGAGAGAGCTGAGAATTAGGATCTCTTCACGCGGCGCAGACTTTACAACATCTGTAACAACGCGCTTTTCCTTTACTTTTCATCATTATTTTTTTTTACTCCCTGTACTTTCTCTATTTATTAAATACCCCTTCTCTCAATACTCATACATAACAAAAATATAATAAACACTTTTAATGTTATTTTACAATATCGACAATAATTCTCAATAAAGGTTACACTGACTCGCGAAGTTCAGGGAAGTTTAATAATATACGAATTTATTTCTAATTAGTAAAAAAATTATTTTAACATTTTAGTTTTCATATATTGAAAATTTTAAAATAACACAAAGAGAATAAATGCCATTTTTAAATCTAATTTAATATCATTTTATTAAGTAATATAAATTAATATATTATTTTAAGTAGTTTAAAATCATAATGAACTTGACTTTAACTCCATGCATAAATATATATAAATTTTATGAAAATTTAAAATTTTTGTTAAATTTCTAGCACAACTTTAACACTATATTAATAAAAATTTTAAATTAAAATGACAACAACAAAGTAGTTTGAAAAAATTAAGATAAAAATTGAAACATTAACAATAATAATAATATATACAACAACAATAATAACTTAGTAAAAAAATCTGCTAATATGTGAATTATATAGAGTTCTAATAGTACAAAGTTTTATCCCTAACTTGTAAAATGATTATTTCGAAAAATAACAAAAAATAATAATACATGAGAGTAAAAAGAAGGGTCAAAATGTAAAAAAAGATACAAGGAAAGGACTAATAGCTAAATGTAAAAAAAAAGACTTAAATTTATCCTAACACTTTATGGCATTTAACAGAAAAAACTAAACAGGAACCACAAAAAATGAATCAAAACCCAACTTTTACACACCGACCTACCTACTCCAATAAATCTCAGTCAAAATTTCAGTAAAAATTGAAATTCTCTACAGCTATAAACCCTAAAATTTAATAAACCAAATTAGTGCTAGTTAGTACACAGCTTCTCTCTATCTGTAAGGTGGTGGCAGGCACAGACCAGACCAGACCAGAGGGCCTCCATCACATTCTGGGGCCCGCCATTTTTCATTAACCGCTTTTTTTTGTTTTTTTTATTACATGTTACATTACATTTACTAACGTAGACGCTGTCTCTTGCATCTTCTGATCTGTCTGTCTTCTTCTCTCTTACGCCTCCCAACCACATTGCTGCTTTCTCTCTCTAAAAAGGGGTGGTCAATGTCGCTCATCTTCACTTCTTGGGGACTTGTGGAGAGAAGGGATTTGTGAGGAGTGAAGAGGGTTTGCTTTGGTTTGTTGAAAGATACAGCTTTCCAGATAGCTAATACGTCTGTTTTGTGTGTGTGTTGTTTGGAGTTTGGTTTTGTTCATGTGAAAGGCTGTGTTTTTGAGTGGGTTTTGGGGTTGTGGAATGCGTAATTGGTCTGTTCTGAGCGAGTTGACCCGTGTGAGGACTCGGTTCTGAGTCTTGTTTCTCTGGATTTGGAGAGGTGGGTTTGGTTTCCGAGGCCGAGCTAGTCATGAATACCGGTGGTCGGCTTATTGCTGGGTCTCATAACAGGAATGAGTTTGTGCTCATTAATGCTGATGAGAATGCGAGAGTAAGATGCGCTTAAACTCTGTGTATTTTCAGTCTATTTTCTTTGGATTTTCCGGGGAAACCTCTTACTCGTTTTGCTGTTTTGAGATCTGGGAAATGCCACTGTTTAGTTGCTGTGGTTTAGTTTTCTTTTTGCAGTTTGATGTTTTTAGGGACCTTTTCTTCTGTGATTTGTTGGTTTCTGTTCTGTGCTTTTCTGATAGTAAACGTTCTTTGGTGTGCTTATCTTGTAAAAATGTTCCCTTTTCTCGAGAATTACTTGCATGAAATTACCTTGTGTTGGATTCAACTCACCATGAAAAGTTCTTGCTTTCTAGTGTTCGTTATTCGGTGTCAGGCATAATCCATTAAGATTTGAGTTCTTCTGATTCCTCATTTGTAGTTGTTTGCTGTGATTGAGGAAATCAAGAGATTCTCATTCAAACTTAAAAGTTTAGTGCAATTTCTGAAGCAATCTTCTGTATTTTTGGAAATTGGTAGCATGTTTTTGGATTTTCTGCAAAACAATAGCTGTATATTGGATGGAGTGGACATTCTACGAGCTAATATCCGAGACATCTGCCTTGTCCTTGCTTTTCTAGATCTGTAGACAGTATATTGATCTGAAGTGCACTGCAATACTAAGTTTTGCTTGCGCATAAGCATAAACAACCAGCGTATTCAGCTACTTTAACAGTCTGTTCAGTTAGTGTACGTCTTCAAAATGTGTCCTTGGAACATATTCGTGGTGATATGTGGAAGAGAATTTACTTTAGATTTTTCAGTCTACAAGAATTGTAGCCTTGTGTCATCCAAATGGTGTACTCATATAATAAAGGGAAATCTCTGACTGCAAGAAGTTGATGTACGCGAACTTGAGTTTGGTAGTTTGGTATTTGTTTATCCATTTCCTTTGCAGAATAAGCATCAAAACTTTCTGGAAATACAATATTGTTTCTTTTTGTGGCTTTTTTCTTTTAATTTTTTTGCCATTACGATGCTAACAACAATCATTTTGTGGTATTTTGGCTCTATACAGATCAAGTCAGTTAAAGAGTTAAGTGGCCAAGTTTGTCAGATATGTGGGGATGAGATTGAGATTACAGTGGTTGGAGAGCTTTTTGTTGCCTGCAACGAATGTGCTTTCCCTGTGTGCAGACCATGCTATGAATATGAGAGAAGAGAAGGAAATCAAGCTTGTCCACAGTGCAAAACCAGATATAAGCGCCTCAAAGGTTGGGTAATTTTGCACTCTCCTTTATGTGCTTGTTTTTTATCAGACATTGGGCCCTTTTGAATGCCACTTATTGTTGATGTAAATTGCAGGTAGTCCTAGGGTTGAAGGTGATGAGGAAGAAGATGACATTGATGATTTGGAACATGAGTTTGATTATGGGCTAGACGGCATGGGACCAGAGCAAGTTGCAGAAGCTATGCTTTCTGCACGTCTTAACACTGGTGGAATTCCAGTGAACTCGGAACTTGAATCTTCCCCTCCTAGCTCCAAAATTCCACTTCTAACTTATGGAGAGGAGGTATTTGCAATTTAATATAGATTGGTGGATGAGTGAAATATTTGTGTAAGTGGTACAAGTACATTAAATATGGTCTTATGCTTTTGTGTTAGGATGTTGAGATTTCTTCTGACCGACATGCTCTCATTGTTCCCCCGCTAATGGGTCATGGAAACAGAGTTCATCCGATGCCTTATTCTGATCCATCTGTACCATGTAAGCCATTTGTTGATTATATGTGCAATAGTTGTGCTTTTCAAGTCATTCTCTTAGTCTCTTTTAATGATGGGTTCATTGCTCTGATTATTGTAGTGCAACCCAGACCTATGGTTCCTAAGAAAGACATAGCAGTATATGGGTATGGAAGTGTGGCGTGGAAGGATCGAATGGAAGATTGGAAGAAGAGACAAAATGACAAACTTCAGGTGGTTAAGCATGAAGGGGGAAATGACGGTGGCAAGTTTGATGGGGATGAGCTGGATGATCCTGATATGCCTATGTAAGTGATTGATGAATTCATTTCCACTTTATTATTCTTAGATGTTTCTTGGTCCATTATGTCTCTTGTAGTTCCTGTCATTTTACATATTTGCCTTGATTTCTGTGTTCTGTGTAATAAAACAACTTCAATATAAAAGAGACTTGGGCATTCTTGTCTAGAGTATCATTGATGCTTGATGCTTTAAGATAGGTGGTTTTTTTGGAGCATGTATATGCATTCCTGTTAGTTGTTAGACGTATTGTTTGACATCTTGTTGGGCATCTCTCTTGGCCTGAGTGTATCTGAGGTTGGTTTCAAAGCATTTAGTATAAATTGAAGTGCATTGTTTTTTGCTCTATGAACCCCTATTAAATTCATTTGAACTTTATTCGACCTTCCTGAGAGTACTTTATAACAAAACATAGCTGGTTTTCATTGAAACCTTTGATTTTTATTTGCTGTTTGAAACCCTGACAGAACTTGGAATCTGTCAATTATACAAACAGTCAAATCTATTTTATGTGCTTGAGTTGTTGGCTACTTACAGGCTTTTTTGATGTATTTTCTTAGGATGGATGAAGGCAGGCAACCACTTTCAAGAAAATTACCCATTCCTTCAAGCAAGATTAATCCGTACAGAATGTTAATCATTCTTCGTCTTGTCATTCTTGGCTTGTTCCTTCACTATAGAATTCTCCACCCTGTTAATGATGCATATGGATTGTGGCTGACATCAGTGATTTGTGAAATATGGTTTGCGATATCATGGCTTCTTGATCAGTTTCCGAAGTGGTATCCCATAGAACGAGAGACTTACCTTGATCGGTTATCGTTGAGGTATGTCCTGTTTGCAATGTCAAAGGAAGCATGTTTCTGTCTCTCTTGGTTCTTTTCCATCACACTTTAATTTTCTTGTTTCTATTTTCATGATTAGGTTTATGATTTCTTGTAACTCTTCCTTTATGTTCAGGTATGAAAAAGAAGGAAAACCTTCTGAATTAGCCAGTGTGGACATTTTTGTAAGTACAGTTGACCCCATGAAAGAACCTCCGCTAATCACTGCAAATACTGTTCTGTCAATTCTTGCGGTTGATTATCCTGTGGACAAAGTAGCGTGCTATGTTTCGGATGATGGTGCTGCCATGCTTACATTTGAAGCACTCTCTGAGACGTCTGAATTTGCTCGGAAATGGGTCCCTTTCTGTAAAAAGTTTAATATTGAGCCACGGGCCCCTGAATGGTATTTTTGTCAGAAGATGGACTACTTAAAGAATAAAGTACATCCTGCTTTTGTCAGGGAAAGGCGGGCTATGAAGGTTTGTTGTTTCCTGTTGTCATGATTGATTTTAGATTCTATCTGGCTCAAATCTGCTGCAAGTGGATATTCTTTCGAGACTATCTAATTTGTTGACATTTCACTTGAATAATTTTTTGTCATCGTGCAAAAATGCTCTTTCCTTACAATATGATGTTGACCCCAGAGAGATTATGAAGAATTTAAAGTCAAAATAAATGGATTGGTTGCTACTGCACAAAAGGTCCCAGAAGATGGCTGGACAATGCAAGATGGAACTCCATGGCCTGGGAACAGTGTACGCGATCATCCTGGCATGATTCAGGTGAGATGGTGTTTCAATGTACATTCATCTATCAACTGTTATCATTTTAATACAATTTTAGAAGTGAAAGTTGGATCAGCCTTTGATGATAAGTGCCTTATGAATGAATGCTAACAACATTGGGTACCTGATGCTCTCTTTAACTTCCAGTATAATTTTAACAACTGTGTACTTATTGGTTTCCTAAATCAGTTTGCCAGTCTGATAATAACTGAAAGCCATAATTATGAGATTAAGCTACTTAGTCTACTTTTGTTAGCAAGTTGACGGTTCTTTCTGATAAATTGTTGGGTGTTTTCGTTTGATAGAAATAATGATAGAAATCTTGCTTTGCAGGTCTTTCTTGGTCATAGTGGTGTTCGTGATGTAGAAGGAAATGAGTTACCTCGTCTGATTTATGTTTCTCGTGAAAAGAGACCGGGATTTGAACATCATAAAAAGGCTGGTGCAATGAATGCTTTGGTATGGATTAAAATCTTACATTACTGCTGAATTACTTTCTAATCCTGCTTAATATCTTTCCAATAACTGGAAAATTGCCTATGCATGAATAGCTTTCTCACAATTTTTGGTTTTTGTAGGTTCGAGTCTCTGCAGTTCTATCAAATGCTCCTTATCTTCTGAATGTTGATTGTGATCATTACATCAACAACTGCAAAGCACTTAGAGAAGCTATGTGTTTCATGATGGATCCACAATCAGGAAAGAAAATTTGCTATGTGCAGTTTCCTCAGAGATTTGATGGCATTGATCGTCATGATAGATATTCAAATAGGAATGTTGTATTTTTTGATGTATGTAAATTTGACTTCTGTTGTTTTATTTCATTTTATTTTATTCTCCTTTTCCCATTCCATAAAGAAAGCTGACAATCACACTTTGTAACAGATCAACATGAAAGGATTAGATGGATTGCAAGGACCAATTTATGTTGGAACTGGTTGTGTTTTCCGAAGGCAAGCACTTTATGGCTATGATGCACCTGTCACAAAGAAACCTCCAGGCAAGACCTGCAACTGTTGGCCTAAATGGTGCTGCCTTTGCTGTGGATCTCGGAAGAACAAAAGGCCAAGGGCAAATAAGGACAAAAAGGACAAGAAAAAGTCAAAGAATAGGGAAACATCAAAACAGATACATGCTCTAGAAAATATTGAGGAGGGAATTGAAGGTATGGGTTTAACTTCCTGCTCTTTGAGTTTTGTATTGCTTTCTCATTCTAGACCTTGAAAAGCTAGAAACAATTTTTTTGGGATTGCAATTGCAGGGTCAACTAATGTGAAGTCATCTGAAACCTCCCTAGAAAAATTGGAGAAAAAGTTTGGGCAGTCTCCAGTGTTCGTGGCCTCTTCTCTTTTGGAGCATGGCGGCGTTCCTCATGATGCTAGCCCTGCATCACTTCTTAGAGAAGCTATCCAAGTTATAAGCTGTGGTTATGAAGATAAGACTGAATGGGGAAAGGAAGTAAGTTAAAAAGAGAAACAAAATTTTAGAGAAAGTAATTGGCTGAGTTTTGCTTATGGTATAAAATGTTCCTTTTCATATTCTAAATTCTAAAATTAAATCAGGTTGGCTGGATATATGGATCCGTGACGGAGGATATTCTGACGGGATTCAAGATGCACTCTCATGGATGGCGATCTGTATACTGCATACCTAAGAGGCCTGCATTCAAGGGTTCAGCTCCTATAAACCTCTCAGATCGTCTACATCAGGTTCTTCGTTGGGCCCTTGGTTCTGTTGAGATTTTCTTGAGCAGACATTGCCCTATTTGGTATGGCTATGGTGGGGGATTGAAATGGTTGGAACGATTTTCCTATATAAACTCGGTCGTGTATCCTTGGACATCCATTCCCTTGCTTGTTTATTGCACCCTTCCTGCAATTTGCCTTCTGACTGGAAAATTCATTGTTCCTGAGGTAACTCTCTCAATCATATGATTATTTCTACCTCAACTTTTTAATATTGTACTGCTTTAGAGCTTTTGTTTATTTCATTCTTAATAGATGTGAAATTTGATTGTCGGTAGAAGGATTCAAGTACTGTTTATGTGACTTTTATATTGATGCCATTTATTATAGCTTACTATTGATCATCTCAAGGTTTTTTAGTTCAATAATGTAAGTTTATATAAATGAGCCGGGTTGTTCAGTCCTTGATTTCATTTGATGTTCTGAATTAGCTATGAATCTCATTTCTGCATCTGAGAACACTTGGCCTTGACATTGTACAGATTAGCAACTATGCGAGTATTCTGTTCATGGCGCTCTTCATTTCCATAGCTGCAACTGGTATCCTTGAAATGCAGTGGGGTGGTGTTGGTATAGATGACTGGTGGAGAAATGAGCAGTTTTGGGTGATTGGAGGCGTGTCAGCACATCTATTCGCTCTATTCCAGGGTTTACTCAAGGTTTTGGCTGGTGTTAACACAAACTTCACTGTGACATCAAAAGCAGCAGATGACGGGGAGTTCTCGGAGCTTTACATATTCAAGTGGACTTCACTGTTAATCCCACCCATGACTTTGTTGATCATAAACATAGTGGGAGTCGTAGTTGGCGTCTCAGATGCAATCAACAATGGTTACGATTCATGGGGTCCTCTATTCGGTCGGCTATTCTTTGCATTCTGGGTCATTATGCACCTATATCCATTCCTCAAGGGTCTTCTTGGGAAACAAGATAGAATGCCAACCATCATATTGGTCTGGTCCATCCTGCTGGCTTCAATCTTAACACTTCTGTGGGTTAGAATAAACCCATTTGTTTCGAGAGATGGACCGGTCTTGGAAGTGTGTGGATTAAACTGTGACTAAGACTAGGTGAATAAAGTCATAAAATGGTGTTTCAGTTGCAATGGAGTTGCAACTGAGTGTTCTTCAGTATATGTGAATGTAACATTAATGAATGTGATATGGTTCATGGCCAGGCCAGGGGAATTTTTGATGGGGAAGAAAAAGCTGTAGTTTGGAGATGTAGATACTATGGGTTGGAGGAGAATGATACATGGGTTTTTATTTTATTTTTATTTTTTGGTTTTACAGGGGTTTTTCATTAATTCTTTAATTAAATTTCCTGTTGGTTTTTTAGGGGTTTTGTCTTCACATTATGTGAGTCTGTATTTCTAAGAAAGAGCATTACTATCATAAATTGTTCCCTCCATAATGTAGGGAATGAATATAAGTGTCTCAGACCACCTCTTTGTTCACTACTCTTGTTTCATTGTTTGAGTCTGGACACGGTCTTCGATCCATGTACCTAATTTGAAGATAATTATGCAATTCTAGAAATAATTTCCTGTTTAATCTGATGCTTTCCTTTATGTTTAATGCCATTTGCCCATTTCTCCCAATTTTAGCTTCATTCAGATCTTTGGTTGACCAGGAATCCCTATAGCAATTCCCGAATTCTATGATTTTGCTTTGAAAGCTCCCAAGTTGCATGATCATCCCATACGCAGTCAAACAGATCCTGTTCCAGAAACAAGGGTTGGTGTGCCAGTTTCTACTTGGATAGGCCCTAACTATATAAATTGATCGATACCGGTCGGTATATACTGTGTCGGATAGTTGGTCGGAAAATATCATTATCGGCTGATATAGAGATGGAAGTTGGGTGAGAATAATTTTTATTTTTATTATAATTATTATTTAAAAAAAACATGAGCTAAAGTTTTCCACAAAAGTTCCTAACATTGGAATGTTTGTTAAGAGAAACAAAAGCATATTCAATCTTTATGAAAAATGAGTCAGAGTCTGAAGTCTTAAAACATTCTTGGTGTCATTCTTTGAACTCTCCTAGAATGTCAGTCTTTCCTTGAATCACAAAACTATTACCTAAGTGTCCTCAAAATAAGAAATTGTAAGAGAAACCCAGTTTTCAGCTTAGAGAGGGTTTATATATATTCTTTTTCTCCTTTGAGCAGTTTATTTTTATATTAGAAAAATTGGAAATCACTTCCATTGTAATAAAAAATAAATATTTTTATTTATTCACTTAAAGATTGAAACGTATTTAATTAAAATTTTAAGTGTACGAATAATTTATAAAATATATATTCTAAATAAATTATTCAACAAACTAAAAGTTTAAAGCAAGTGAAAACTTGAAATGCTTAAATTTAATGTTTAGAAAACCGAATCAAAAGTTAAACGGTAAGGTAAGAGTTTAAGGTTTAAAAAATTCAACCGGTATTAGATTATAATAAAATCAGTTAAAAATTAAATAAAATTAAAGAGTTAAAAAATATTTTAAAAAGACTATTCTTATCTATCGAAAAATTTAAAATTTAATTCAAAAAGAAGGTTTTATTAAGTGAAAATTCATCAGTTCATTTTAGTTTATAAAAACTGATTAGTTTACAAAAATTGACCAACCAATTAGTGAAATTATCGATTTTAACAACAAAATTTATTAACCAAATTAAACCGAAAAATTAACCGGTTCAAAGTTTTTACTGGTAATATCGATTCAATTTTTAAAATATTGCTTAAATTTTTTAGAGTGTGAAGTTTATTTTGGATGACAATTTTCATTAAAGTTGACTACACAATTTGCATTGAACTTGAATCAATCTGGTTGACTCCAATAAGGAAAGACTTGTTTGACCAATTATCAAAATATCAGTAACTTTTTGTTTTTGGATAGTTGAAAAAGTCAAGAAATGGAAGTAAAAAGTATAACAATAAAAGGAAAAAAATTGGATACACATCTTCGAGCCATCTTCGTGTCACCAACGCAGTAGTTTCACATAATACGTACGCTTCAAATTCAATCTCTCTAGTCTCTATACACGCCAAACTCATTAAAGCACGCAAACCCAGATAAGCGAACCAGCAAGCTCTCACCTTTCTTCGTATCCCTTACCTTGTCGATCCATGTTCGTACCATTCATGACGAAACAACAGAAATCCCAGAAGGGTTTATCAGATTCGGAGTTGGTCGCCGCTCAACAGCTAATGCAGCTCAGCGATGAACAGGATAAAGAGAAGGACACGAACAGCAAGAACAAGAACTTTGGCAGTCAAGAAGAGATTACTTCTAAAATGATTGAAGAGAACAGCAAGAACAAGAACTTTGGGAGTCAAGAAGAGATTACTTCTAAAATGATTGAAGAGGTTTTGATAACCGGGTGGAGAAGGAAGAGAAGATATAGGTCTCTGGAAGGTATTTACAGACAGACAAAACCAGTGGGTGTTTCAGTTGTACATTCGAAGAATACGAGGTGGTGATGAAACCTTAGTGGGGTTGTCGTTTGAATAGGTAGGCTTATGATAATCTGTGTCCAGTTGAGAGACCTGTTTTGGCGATTCAGAAGTGTGCCTTCCTCGTCAATTCTCCTCAGTTGTTGAAGAGGGTCGAGGCTTGATCATATTTTTAACAATCAAAGAGTACTTAGCTAAGGAATCTAAATGCTTTGTTTGTAAGCAATCTAAATGCTTTGTTTGTGTATTCTTTGAATGACTTAGCGAAACACTCCAGCCTGATTTAACCAATTAAACTTGAGTTGATTAAATTATACGACAGATTAGAATTTATTTATATATATAAAAATAAACTTAAGCTAATTTCGAGCTATTCGGCCCAAATTTACTTGGTTTGAACCTTAAAAATATTAAGTTAAATGATATATATTATTTTAAAATTTTAAATTAAAAAGAAATTAATCGAGTTTAACTTGATTCTAAACTCGAGCTTAATCCGATCCGATGTGAAACCTAATTAAATTAAGTTCATTCTACACTTATAATTGACTCATTTGTACTAAACAAATTTATGGTTTATATATTATTGTACTATATATTATTTTATTATATATTTTTTTGTGCAAGTTAATCGAAAACAATTTTTTATTAATTAAAGATAATATTATGTACTTTTGGATATTTTCGAATTCTATATATCAATGAAACTCTTACTAAAATGTCATTAGGGAAGATAATGCTGCAGGCACGAGCCCGATTGACTATTGTTGGCCCGACCATGCCCTAGATAGCAAGCCCGAACTTGAGCCCCATTGGGCTCGAGACATTCGAGCTTGAGACTAACTCGGCCAGATCCGATTTTTTTAAATTAAAAATGTAACAATGATGTTTTTCACAAAACGACATTTTTAATTAAAAATGTAAAAATGTACGGTCTTTACTCTTAATAATTTGAGTAATTAAAACAAGTTTCAACAACTAAAGATGGCCCAACCCAAAGCCCGACACATATAATCAAATTCTTAAATTAAAGGTATTAAATATGTAAACATAATTTTTAATTAAATTATATATGAGATTATAGTTGAACCGAATACTATTTTTAGGAGTTAAGTAACTTCTTGGACCTTCACAACTTATAATGAGTCAAGTTTTTTTAAAAAATATTAGATTCCAACTTAATTGAATCTTATTTGAATTCCAAATTAAACTCGATTTATATTAAGTTTAGATGAAATGGATTTGGTAGTGTAATAAGAAGATAATCATAATTTATTAATTAAAATTTGAATATCAATGAATATTTAAAAATTAATGGAAAAGTGACATGTAGTTATATAAAAAAAAATGAAATAATGACATATACTTTGTTACGAAAGAGCATGGCAATTAGGCCCTTTTCATTATATTCGAAGTCAACTAGCCAGACTCAATTTGACTAGACATTTGGTCGAGTATCAAATTAAGTTTACTGTCCAGACCCGACATAATCTGAAACTCGATAATTATTAAAAAAAAATATTGTTATTAGTTTTTAATTTAAAATATTAAAAATTAGGTTGAGTTGGTGTTGCGGTCTAAACAAAGCAATATACATCAAATCAATCAATTAAAGACCACGATCAAATCTAATTAAAGATCAACTCTTAACTTTGAATGTGAGTAAATCAAATCTTGCTAAATAAGAACATTCATGTATTATATAATATACCATCACTTCATGATTCTTTTACACTGGAATGATCAAGTTCACCATCTTCAACAACAGGAAGCTTTCCACAATCATGGTGCATAACCGCAATAATCCTTGCATAAAGATACTTGTAAAAGATTGAGTCCCTCAAGTACTTCATCCACCACCTGTCGCCGCCTTGCAGCACCCTTCCTGAGATATAGGACGCCGTGATCAGTGCGGCGACGCGCCACCTCCTTTCTCTAACATACCCATCCAAGGC